>BSBK01003762.1:230000-537500 GCA_027943335.1 Chamaecyparis obtusa
CTAACAGGGTCGAGGCTTCTAACAAGGCCTAGAGTCCTTTAATCAGGATAGAGACACTATATGTATGTAATAGACTCCTAAGAGGGTCAACATCCTTAACCAAATACTTTTGATTAGTGGATCAGTTGTGGGTATCATCCCCATTGGGGTTTTCCCTTGGCTAGGGTTTCCTCAAGAACAAACATGGTGTTATGAGTTCATTTTCTTTATTCTCATGCTTGTTATTTAGTTTACTTTATTTTACAAGCTTCAAGTTAATTTTTTATATCCATAATTGGGAAAAAGTAAAATTTTGTAGAATAATGATTCACTCCCCTCTCAGTATTCCCTATTTCTAAAATGTAGTGCATCTTCTGATGACTTTCATGAAGTGACCATAGATCCATATCCTCATATCACCATAGAATACCTTTGTAAAATGTGTATCTCTTAAGGATTTAGCAACTTATGTGCATTACCTTCCAATGATTTAGCATATTTGAAATTGAAAATGTGTGTCTCTTTAGGATTTAGCAACTTATGTACATTACCTTTCAAAGATTTAGCATGCTGCAAAACAAAAGGTTAGAAAAAAAATGCATAATATAGAGCGAGGGAGGCCGTATATATGCCCCCCCCCTCTTAAGATGGCAAAGAACATATTATTTTGACATGTTAAGGAAAGAAAAGAACAAGGATAAATATTTCTTCAACATCAAGATAGTATCCACAGACAACACCCAGTCCAATCCAAGAAGGTCATAGCTCCTATGAGGCCATGGAAGGGATGAATGCAAAGAGATATCATGCAAGAAGGGAAAAATTAACCCTTGTGAGGGATAGAAAACTATTCAATTTCCAATGTGAGAGATTTATCAACCATGGAAACCCAATGTCAAACAAAAAAATAGGTTATGATCAAGGACAAAGATCCTCAATGCAAACCAAAATTTTCATGTATGATTGGATATCACATAATAGATAGATATTGCTTAAAAAAGGGAAAAGTGGATCTCAGAAAGATAGAAAAGAAGGAAATGGCATCCTTGCCCCCCAAGCATAGGAACAAGAAGGGGACCTATTATATCACTCACAAAACTATACAAGATAACAAGCTTCAAAGGATTAGGATAACATTATTTACATAATGTGTAGCTCCATAATAGGAACATAAATGTTATTTAGAGAAAACATGATTGAAATATAACTCATTGCCACATGATATATAAATAACCTTACTATCAATGAGCTGCCTAATCTTATAATGTAAAGCATGACATTCATTAGTAGACTGACCATGAAATCTATGATACAAAAAAATGGAAGAGTCTTCTAGTGTGGACTATGTTTCTTTTTGTGTTTAGGTCTAGTAATCATCTTAGCACAAAGGAGTTTAGGCAAAAGAGCTTCTTGGTCAAATTCTTTCATAGGTTCATAATGTTTTGAAGTGTGATTTGAGATGTTGTTAACATTTTTTTTTTTTGAGGATTAAATTCCAATCCATAAGAATGCTCATGGCCCCCATTCTGTAAGGGCATTTGAATTCCATGTTTATGCTTACCACATCCTTGACCATTGAATCCTTGTTTAAATAGGAAATGATAACCAGGGCCATAACAAGAAGCCATATCAGAAGGAGTCAATGGAACTTCAGTAGTCACTATGTCATCATTAGTAGGTTTGATAGATTCATTGTGGGTAGAAGCAGAGACAAAGTTATTATGAAGGGCATTAGAAGTAAAAACTTGTTGTTCAAAATATTTTTGTTGCTCCATAAAATCAAGGTCAAAAACTTTATACTCTCTCATAAAGGTAGGATTAAAATCCAAGGTTCCCCAATCATCACCAGGAAGAGCATGAGAGGAAGAAGGATTACTTTTAGGAGTAGGAGTAGTGTAGGTTTGAATATTCAAACATGGATTTGGTGCATCATCCGCATGAAGTGTATACATCATGTTGTTATGTATAAACTTGACTTTACAATGAAGGGTGGAAGAGATAGCATGCATCTCATGCAACCCAGGTGTACCTAAAAGAAGGTTATAATTAAGAGGTCCAGGCATAACATGAATATGAATATTTAGAATGACTAGACCAACTTTGATAGGTAAGGTAATGATGCCCAAAATGTTCTTAGCAATTTTACCAAAGCTACGTATAGGAACATTATCAGGTTGAATAGTTGAAAGATCGACTTTAATCAATTTGAGCATGTCCATGCTGCAAATATTAAGCCCAAATCCATTATCAATCAAGGTCCTACAAATGATACGCTTATTGATAGTAACAACAACGATAAGAGCATCAAATTTATTATGAACTTCTTTAGAAGGTAAATCCTTTTGAGTAAATATAATGTCAGAAGCACTGGGTTACTATACATGTATTGTAAGAAGTTATTGATGTTCTCTTGATTAGGAGGTGGAGTGGGAAGAGTTGTTAGAGATTTTTGCAAGGATTCATAGTAGGTAGGTGAAGTTTGAAGAAGCTCCCATAATGAAATCTTGGTAGGGGTATTTCATAATTGGTTTATCAAATCATACTTCTTTCTAGGAAGACGGGGTGGAGGAGGAAAAATGGGTTGAGAAGGTGGTAAAGAAGTAGAAACCACTGGATTACGTTGAGGGTTATTTCCTATACAATATGTGTGAGCTATAGAATCTTGTTCATTGAAATACTCAATAGGTTCACCTTTGATAGTTAAGAAGGGCTCTAGATAAACCATGTTAGTTGTCTCAACACTAAAAATAGTTTCATAAGAAGGAAGCAAAGAAGACATCCTAGGAGGAGATGAATTATGATATTGATTCTCCATAAGATCATCACTAAGAGGGAGAGCATTAAGCAAATTCATATCCTTCTCTGCTAATACCTCATCACCAGAAGGAATCCCAAATGGAGGTAAAGCTTCTATAATGTCATCTTCTTTTGCTAAAATGTTTGTGTTATACACTAATTTTGCACCCTTGTTTCAAGCTCTAGTAGTCTTGATAACCTAGTATAACATGGGAATCATTTCCAAGTGTGGGACCTATGATAACTAAGATGAGACCTCTAGGTTCTAGGATGGTTCCTCTTGGATAATCACCTTAATTTTCTTCTAGACATGAAAGTAAAACTTGAGGGGAAAATGGATAGAAGGAATGCTTGGAAAGGGAAAAGACTGAAAGCAAACTACCTACTAGGTGATACACCAAAATTAGGGTATGAATTGTAGCATAGAGGGATAGAATCAATGAAAGGCTTAGGTCTAGTAGGTCACAACTTATTGAATAAGCTTGCATAAGTGTTTCATAGGAGGGCCTGAACATAAGACACAACCTATGACCTGCAAGCAGACATTCAATTCTGCAACTTGGTGTAGGATTGAGACAAGATTGTTAGGGGGCTAAAGTATACCCAAAAAAACATTTAAATTAGATCAAACACAATAACACACATAATCATAGAAAGTAAGAGGGATCAGGAACCCTAAGTTGTCATTGAAAACATGAATAGACTTCAATTCAATAAGAGATAATTCAGACAAGGAAGCATAGGGACATGAAGAATTGTCACAAAATACCTCTGCAATGTTTGAATTATCAATGAAAGAATAAAACTATAGAAGCTAGAGGGTAGAGAAAATACCACAGATAACTCTTAAGAAAGATGAATTTCTTTTTTACAATTGCCTCCTTCTGAGCACTAAGGCTCCCAAAATATAATATATACATACTCAACTGCACATAGGTAGGAGTCAAAAACCTAACTAGGGTTGCATGGATTTTACATTAGAATAATATTCAACCCTAATCCCATCAAATTTGATCATAAATACATCTTTGTAATACTATGGTTGAACAGATATTGTGTGCCCATCTCTGTACTGCATCAATCCACGGACAAGCAACCTGGATCCATCAACCTTTCTGCAACAAGCCCACCATGAATGCTAAAATGGTACCTCACAAGGACAAGAAATGACTCATGATGGCTACCTAGGCTTCCTCATCATCTTCTTCAATTGCAAACATCCTGCAAACATAAATTTCATAGCTACCTCACCCCTCGTAGCTTGTTTGAATTAATCGCTGATAGAAAATCCTCTGCAAAGACATTCATATTTGAAATATAATAGATAACTGGTCATTTTAAAACATGTCCATTGATTTCCATTATCTCCTGGCCAATGAATGGCTCAAATTAACCTTATAGTAGTCACAAACCTTCCTTTGAAAAGTCAATGTCTACCTCGGCACACTGCAGGCAATAAAATCTTAACACGTCGACACACCTGTCATTTTGGCCCCACCTTGAGCTTTTCTTTCTTAAGTCATTTGGTGACTATGCGACCAAAGAATTTTCTCTAAGTCATAAATAACTTCTCATAACCCTGGTCCAATTAAGCGACTACGTGAAAAAAGAAGTCGCTGAATTTCTAAGTCTTTTGGCTAATCCTGGTTAAACTCAATGAACAAGAGAAATCCCTGAGTCACCGATTTGTAGAACCTTGCTAACCCTAGGCCCATTTTCTACTTGGCATTCTTTCATTTGCCCCGATTGCCTCATCAGAAAACACCTTGATAGGCTTTGACAATAGACCCATTGCAGCATTGACCAATCCATCGGTGGGCGCATGATCTCATGGCTGCCGAATATTCCTTCAGATCATGTGTCAACTACTGATCCTTTTAGAATTGGGACCCCATGATACATCAGATCCTCTCACAAATCCCTATCATCACATAGCAGCTAATCAAATGCAAGCATGTCAGCGCCAAGTAGCACATTAGACCCACGACCCAGAGACTCTCATTGGATAGTTATCACATGATCTCATAGGGTCAGAAGATTCTATGAGATCATATGACCACCATAAATCTTAGCCTTTCTGATACATTTGTAGACCTTCTAACATGGTCCCAATGATAGATCCAAGCTATTGTCTGGCCAACCAATAGAAAATGAGCACGTCAGAAACTAAGGACCTACTTTACAGAGCCCAGAGATAAAGTAAGATCAACGGCAAGTGCATGTTCTCATGTGTTAGAAAAGCTCCTTTAGATCAAGTGCTATCCGTTAGATCATCATCGACTGACAACTACCAGGCCTGCATTGACATGGCACCGAATCATAAGTCCTAACCAATTGAAGGTGTACAGCTTGAACAACATGGTCGGACCCACTGACAACTGAACTTTACAGATAGGAGGATCAACGGTCATCATAAGATCTCATGGAATCTCTTGAGGCCATGAGATCATGCGACAACCATCAGATCTAGAATCTTAACTTAGGCACTAAGTAGAGACCACCAACTCAAAAGGTAATTGTTTGCTGGATGACAAATGTTAGAGCTTTGACCACTGGGAATCGAAGATTTGGTGACTGAAGGATTTAATTATGCACATGGAAAATGATGGAACTTAAGTGGCCAATAAAGTTAATGACAAAATATAATAGGCCAAAGGGGCTTTATAGGGTTTTTTTCTTGTAACAGCTAGTTTTATGAATTTTTAGACTGTAAACCAGAGAGTTCAAAGGATTGCAGAGGCCAGAGGGTTTGCAATGAAGCCATGAAATTTTTAGGGATGCTTGGTAGGGTTAAAACAAGGACCTAGGGATAGATTTCAGCCAAATGTATAAAATAGGAAAATTAGGGTAACATTTTGGTAATTTTTGTTGGATGTCAGCCTGCTAGACATGGAAAACCAGTGGCCTTAAAACAATCCATTGGGCATGGGGTCATCACAGGAACACAAAACTTGATAGATTGATGGAACTCAAACTAGAGGGACAAAACTTGTGCACAAGCACTTCTTGAAAAGTAGGAAACTGACCTAGAAAATAGGGGAACAAAGAAAAAACACATTTACAAGAATTTACAGAGAGGGATTAACCTCAAAATAGGGCTTCAGATGGAATCCATTGACTAAGATTGGAAAGGTGAATCCTTCAAGATTTGATAACTAGAAAGCATTTGATCCCTTGCACTCTGTGATAACAAATGGCCCATTCCAAAAGGAGTCAAATTTGGTATGTCTGCCAGGCTTAGATCTGAACTCATCCCATTTGAGGCCCACATCCCCAACCTTGAAATTTCTGATCTCGGCTCTTTTATCAAAGTCCTTCTTTGTCTGAATCTGATGGAACTCCATATCTTTCATGGATTTATCTCTAAGTTCAACTCCATTAGTTGAGCATACCTGATCTGTAAGGGATCTCCTACTTCAAATAGGGCATATTGAGTAGCTAAGTCCAGGGCTAGTAACTCAATTGAAATGGATAACTTGGCCTCCTTACCATATACTAGCATGTAAGGAGAATTACCAATGATCTTCTTTGGGCTAGTTTTGTCTAACCATAATGCAAACCTGAGTTTAGTATGCCAATCCCTCTGATTATCTTGGAGAGTCCTCTTGATTATCCTAATCAATTTTTTATTTGTTGATTCTGCTAAGCCATTGCCTTGGGGGTAGTAATTTAAATTGGTATTCAAATAAATGCCATTTCTGATTGCCCATTTTGAGACTTTGAGGCCTGTGAATGCCAATACATTATCTGAGATCATGGAGTCTGGAGTGCCAAACCTATGAATTATGTCATCATAAAAACTTAATACAACACTCTCATTTGCTTCTTTTAGATAAACTACTTCTATCCATTTGGTGAAGTAATTAGGTGCAGTGATTATCCACTTGTGTCCTGCACTAGATGGAGGATCAATCATTCCTATGAAATCTATACCCCACTTCATGAAAGGTTTCTCTATTCTGACTGGTTGTAGGGGCAAGGCTACAAGCCTCTCTTTTCCTACAAACATAGCACATTTGATGCATTTTCTCACATGCTCATGACTATCCTTAAAGATAGATGGCCAATAGTACCTGGCCCCCATGATTTTAAAAGCAGTAGTCCTAGGAGAAAAGTGAGCTCCAGAAGGTCCATCATGAAACTCAAATAGGATGTCTGCTACCTTTTCTGAATCAATGCATCTTAAAAGGACACCATTGTGATCCTTTCTAAAAAGAACTTCATCTATCAGCACAAAAGGAACAGATTGCAATATATAATACCTTCTTTTTGCTGAATCTAGATCTGCAGGACATTGTTTTGTCTTCAAATAATTGATCATATTAGGCAACCAACCTGATGCCTTGGCTTATTCTTCTATAGAATGCACCACCAGAGATGTATCTATTTGCTTTGATTTCTTTGAACTCTCATCTTATGCCAGATGCTCACAAAGACCTCTTCCTCTAACTAGCTTGGTAGTTTGAATATCTATGTCATATTCCATCACCTTGGTGATCCAACCAGCTCTTTTCTCATTTAGGTCCTTGGAAAGAAAAAATTATTTTACACTTGGATGAGTAACCTTTAAATGTACCCTACCATGAGTCAACAAATATCTAAAAATTTTAAGGCTCTTCACCACAACAAGTACATGTTTTTCTATAAAAGAGTATCTTTGTTCATACTCTTCTAATCCTTTGCTAAAGAAAGCAATAGGTTGCTCCAATCCATTTGAATTTTCTTGGGTCAACATTGTAGATATAGCATCATGACCTCCATAAGCATAAAGGATGAAATCCTTATTGAAATTTGGGTTTAAGAGGGTAGGAGCTTCTGTTAAGGCCTCTTTGATATCTTGGAAATTGGCTTTCCCTTCCCTAGTCCAACTAAAAATTGAACTCTTCTTTAACATGGCTATCAAAGGCTTTAGTAAATCTGCAATCTTAGTCAAGAACCTCCTAACAAAATTAATCTTTCCTATGAAAGATTGGAGACCTTTATTATGATGTGGCAGGGGTAGCTCTAGGATAGCTACAATTCTTTCAGGATCCACTATAATTCCTTTGTTGGATACTACATATCCTAACAATTTTCCTTCATGAACTGCAAACACACATTTCTTGGGATTAAGAGATATCCCAAATTCTCTACACCTTTCAAAGATTTTCCTCAAATTTTTGATATGGTCTACTGCATGCTTAGAATAGATAGTTATGTCATCTAAGTAGGCCATTACAAACTTTTACATGAGGCTTTTAAAGGCCATATCCATTACCTTTTGAAATGTAGCACCTACATTTGACAAACCAAAGGGCATCTTTTGATAAGCCATGGTTCCCCACTTGGTTGTAAATGCAGTCTTGTATTGGTCCTCTTCATTGACTAAGATCTGATTGTATCCTGAATAGCCATCCAATAATGAAAATATCTCAGATCTAGAGACACATTGTAAGATTTGTTCCATACAGGGTAGTGGATGGTGGTCCTTTAGAGAGGCCCTGTTAAGATCCCTAAAGTCAACACATAACCTCAGCTCCTCATTCTTCTTCCTAACAGGAACAAGGTTGGAAACCCAACTAGTATGTTTAATGGGGTAGATGATACCACTTTCTATTAGTTTGAATACTTCTTTATGCATAAGTGGCTCAAGCTTGGGATTAACAGGCCTTTGCTTTTGCCTCACTGGTTTGGCATTAGGCTATAATTCAATAGTGTGCTGAGCAAGGGCAGGATCAAAACCCTTGAGGTCTTCATATTGCCATGCAAATACATCACTGAATTCTTTGAATAATTGGGTATAAGCTTGCTTTTCCAATTCAGTGTTCACTTTTTCAAATTGTAAACTTTTACCTGGTTCCAACTCTAGTTCAACACAATGTTCTTGTTCAACTACCAGGCCAACCTTGCTTCTTTTAACTTCATCATCCTTGTTGAAGATAGTCTCTAAGGTGACAAAACCTCTAGGCATCTTATTGGACTTAAGTTGTATCACTTGATCACCATAGTTTTGTGATAGCCTATCTTGATTATGCTCTGAAAAAACATCTTCTTCAAACAAGAATTATAGAATTTGTTCATCATTGTCAATGATAAAGGGTGCTCCCCTTAATACCACAAGCACATAACAGAAATAGAGAAACAACAACAATAATATGTAAGAACAAAAAATTGGCTTCTTATTATCTCCACAAATGTGGAATTACAAAATTTCAAAATTACAATATGCAAAGCCACATGGGCATTCCCTTACAATTTTCTATAGGACAAAGCCTCAAATCACTACCTAGAACTACTACCCAAAACTGCTCTAGACAACACTACGGGCCTTCCTTATATAGGCAATTTCCACCGCCCCAGAAGGTTCTTAAAATTTAGCCCTTAGGGCCGACCAAACTTAGAATTATTTTATTTTACAATTTATTACATCAAAGTCGATCAAAATGAGTTTTGAAACCCAAACATAAATTTTGAAGAAAAATTATTTTCTGCCATTTCAGGTGACCCCACTTTCAAAGACCATAAGTCATGGCCCATTGACCCGATTGGCTATTATAACCCCATTCTGGAAACACCACGAAGCACTCTACAGGCTTGGCTAGTGCAAACACTTGTCACCCAAATTTTCAACCTCATCCGAGGCCTCTAAAGCCTTCAAAACTAAGTTTGAAGTTTCTGTACCCTGCTGCCAATACTGAAAAATCTTCAATATCTTCAAAACTACACATGATCTAGCCATGAAACTTTGCTGGCAAGTTGATATGACTGAGATGAACCTCCACATGTAAAATTAGAATATTTTGAGATAGTAAGACCAACTTACTAAAAATAATAAGTTTCCATAAATAGAGGCTTTGCACAAGATAGCCCTTACTGAATACAAAAACAAAAATATTTTTGGGTGATGCAAGATTGCTCTTACACCCAGGATGCTCCTGCATTAGACACCCAGGGTAATTTGAGAAGTGACCCTGTCATGACTCAGGTGTGCAGAGGAAAACCAAGATGGTTAACCTCTTCCTTTGGTAGCCATGATGAATCTTCAACAGGTTATCCTTTCCATGTGACCAAATACTCTTCATACGTCTTGTTCCTTGTGCTTCTGCCAACATGACTATCAAGTATGTCTTCAATCTCCTTGATATCTGAACTGGTTGCTAGAATACTCCACTATGCTGCTGCAACCTCAT
The DNA here is from genome assembly GCA_027943335.1 of Chamaecyparis obtusa. Classification (NCBI taxonomy): domain Eukaryota; kingdom Viridiplantae; phylum Streptophyta; class Pinopsida; order Cupressales; family Cupressaceae; genus Chamaecyparis; species Chamaecyparis obtusa. The sequence goes on from BSBK01003762.1 coordinate 239,945, forward strand.
CTTCAACACCTCCTTCATGATACTCTGTCAAATCTAAAATGTTAAACACTGGTGAAATATTCAGCTTAGTAGGCAATTCTACCTCATATGCATTTACTGAATCATGCTTCTTCAGTAACTTACATGGCCCAAACTTCTTCATTTTCAATTTGTTATATGTACCAACCAGAAATCGCTCCTTCTGCAAATGAACCATGACTTCATCTCCAACCTAAAATTCCTTATGCCTCCTTTTCTCATCTGCCTTAGCCTTATACTGTGCATTCATCTTGGTAATATGCTTCCTCACCTCCTCATGGATGTTCTTCAAGTGTTCTGCAAAATCTTCAGCTTCAGCACTACTTATTTTTCCTTTATCTATCTTTCTCAATTCAGATGCATTTTTTGGACTACTTCCATATACAATCTGGAATGGTGATTTACCAGTGCTCCTATTGACAGAATTATTGTATGCAAATTCTACCTGTGATAAAATCAAATCCCATCCTGTTGGCTTATCTCCAACCAAACATCTTAGCAAATTTTCTAAACTACTATTCACCACCTCTATCTGTCCATCAGTCTGTGGATGATGTGATGAACTAAACTTCAAATCTGTCTTCAACTTCTTCCACAATGTCCACCAAAAATATCTAACAAACTTAGTATCTCGATCTAAAACTATGGTCTTTGGCAAACCATGTAGACTCACCACTTCTCTGAAAAACAATTTTGCTACATGAACAACATCATTAGTCTTCTTGCAGGGAATGAAATGTGTCATCTTTGAAAATCTTTCAACCACCACAAAAATTGAATCATGTCCCCGCTGAGTCCTTGGTAAACCAAGAACAAAGTCCATACTGATATCCTCCCAAGGCTTCTCTGGTATAGTTAATGGCTGATACAACCCTGTATTCTACTTCACTCCTTTCGCCATCTGACATACTCTACAACTCTATGTAAACTTCTTCACATCTTGCTGCAATTGTGGCCAATAATAATTCTCACCAACCAAAGAAAGGGTTTTATCACGACCAAAATGTCCAGCCAATCCTCCACTATGCTTTTCTTTGATGAGATTCTCCCTCATAGAACTTCTTGGAATGCACAACTGACTCCCTTTGAATAGCATATCATCCTGGATGATGAAATCTAGCCATTTCATCCTATCTAGAGTAACAGGCTCTTTACAAGCTTTCGAAGCTCCACCAAAATCAAGATCCTCTGGATACAAATTCTTCAGTTCCTTGAACCCAACCACCTCAATCTGCATCTTTGTCAGGAATAGTTGCCTTTAGCTAAGACCATCTGCAACCCTGTTAGACTTTCCACTTCTGTGTTTCAAAACAAATTTATAACTCTGCAAAAACTCAACCCATTTCAAATGCCTTTGATTCAACTTTCCTTGACTATTCAAATATTGCAAAGCTTGATGATTAGTATACAAAACAAACTCCTTAGGAAGCAGATAATGTCTCCATTTCTTTAATGCCTGAACTATAGCATAAAATTCCTGATCATAAACATAATACTTCCTCTTGGCATCATTTAACTTCTCACTGAAATAAGCAATAGGTTTACCTTCTTGGCTCATAACAGCTCCTATTGCAGTACCACTAGCATCAAAATCTACTTGAAACACCTTATTAAAATCTGGAAGTGCTAAAATAGGTTGTTCTGTAACTTTTTGTTTCAACAATTGAAAACTCTTTTCTGCCCCATTAGTCCACTTAAACTCTTTTCTATCCCCTCTCATTGTTTCAGTCAAGGGTCCACAAATACTGCTAAAATTTTTGATAAACATTTTTTAAAAGCTAGCCAAACCATGAAAAGATCTTACCTCAGTAGCACTCCTTGGAGTAGGCCATTCAAAGATAGCCTGTACCTTTTCTGGGTCTATTTTTAGACCTTCTACTAAAACTACAAATCCTAAATACACTAACTCTTTCTTCACAAAACTGCACTTCTTCAAATTAATCAATAATTTCTCATCTCTCAACTTCTCAAACACCATACGAATATGCATCATATGTTCCTCCAATGTCTTGCTAAAAATCAAAATATCATCTAGGTAAACAATGACAAACTTACCTAAAAATTCTTTCAGAACCTCGTTCATGAGCCGCATGAAAGTGCTTAGTGCATTGGTTAGCCCAAAAGGCATGACTAACCACTCATACAGTCCTTCCTTTGTCTTGAAGATATTCTTCCATTCATCTCCTTCTCTGATCCGAATCTGGTGATATCCACTCTCTAGATCTATCTTTGAGAAATACACAGCCCCACTCAAACAATCCATAATATCATCCATTCGTGGAAATGGAAACCTATACTTGATTGTGATCTTTTTTATTGCTCTAGAATCTATACACATCCTCCACTCTCCATTCTTCTTTGGTGCTAATACTACTGGTACAACACAGGGACTCAGACTCTCTCGAATCAACCCCTTCTGCAATAACTCATGCACTTGTCTGTTCAACTCTTCACTTTCTGTTGGTGTCATTTTGTGTGCTGCCTTGTTTGGAAAACTGGCTCTTGGAATCAAATCCATCTGATGAATGATCTTCCTTACCGGTGGTAATCCATCAAGTACATTATCAAATACAATATCTTGAAACTCATTCAACAAATCTACAACCTCTACAAGTACATTCTCTACTTCCTCTTTACCAGCTTTTGGAATTAAAGCAAAACACACATGCTCATGCCTCATACCATCTAGGAATTTTCTTCCATCAACAAAAGTTATTCTTGCATTGCCACATACCTTTTCTTCGGTCTCCTTCAATGGTTTTAGCTTATGTCGCACTCCATCCTTTGTCAAGGAATAGGTATTCGCATGACTATCATGTACAACACATCTATCAAACTACCATGGTCTACCCAACAACATATGACATGCATCCATAGAGATGATATCACATAGTACCTCATCTTGGTACCCGCCGATCTTGAACTTTACCAGGCACTGTTCACTGACCATGACCTTGTGGTCATCCTACACCCAGGCAATCTGATATGGACTTGGGTGTTTCTGTCTCTTGAGCTTCAACTTTGTCACCATTTCTTCTGACACCAAATTGTCAGTGCTTCCACTGTCGATAATCACATCACAAAATTTACCCTCACACTTGCATCTAGTGCGAAATAGGCTCCTCCTTTGTTCAGGTTCATTCTCACCACTCAACATGACTCTTCTATTAATTAGCATTTCTCCTCTTTCAGCATCTTCAAAATTTGATGATCTGACATCTTCATCTACATGTGCAACTCTAACCTGGCCTTCATTCCTCCTATCTGTCCTTCCTTGGTGTTGAGGACATTCAAATGCCCTATGAACTTCTTCTCCATAGTGAAAACATGTTCCATGGAAGCCTCCTCTTCCTCTTCCTCTCTGATCTCTATTATTCTGATCTTGGAAACAATTGGAATTATTTCCTCTCTGATTTTGGCTGCTACTAGCCTCATCCTTCTTTTTTGGATCTTTATTTCGGCCACCATATGACCATCCACCAGATCTTCCACCATGACCTCTTCCATTTTGTCTACTCTTGAACTTCTTGTTTAGCTTTTCCTCTACTTTTAGGGAAAACTGGTATGCCTCCTCAATACTGTTCATTCAAACTAGATTCAACTCCTTCTGAATGCTTGGCCTTAACCCATTAAGGTATCAGGCAACTTTCTCCTTATCAGCTTCTGCATGGCCTATTCTGATGAGGAGTCGATAGAACTCCTCTGTATACTCCTGAACAGATCTTCCTGATTGCTTCAAACTTTGCATTTTCTTTAGTAGGTCAAGCTCATAATCAACAGGAATGAACTGTCACTTCAATTTATCCACCATCTGATCCCATCTTGTGATTTTATCTTTTCCTCTTCTATTTCGCTCCAATTGAATTTCTTTCCACCACATCTTCGCATGACCTTTTAGTCTGGCCTTCACAAATTTGACCCTATAAGGATCCTCAACATCTTCATACTCAAAATATTCCTCACATTCATTGATCTAGTCAATCAATTCCTCTGGGTTAAGATTTCTAGAAAATGTAGGAACCTCAATCTTAGGTCTTTTCCCAATCTTGGAAATAGCCCGAAAAAGTCTTTCTTCCTCCTGGTTCACAATTTTGACTTCTCCTTCTTGATATTCTTCTTCGGCTTCATCCTCTCTTTCATCTCTAACATTAAGATTCATTCCTCTGCGAATCTCTTCTTGGAATGCTCGCACTTGTCTCTGCAGCTCTCTAACCTCAGGTGTCACAGCACCAACTCTTCCGCCACGTTCTCTTCATGGAGGCATTTTCGTAATGCGCGCTAAAACCCTAACTATGGTCCTGGTGCAAACTGCCTCACAGTCAACAATCTGTTTACACACTCAAGAACTCCTGCTCTGATACCACTTGATGAAGGGTGCTCCCCTTAATACCACAAGAACATAACAAAAATAGAGAAACAACAACAATAATATGCAAGAACAGAAAATTGGCTTCTTATTATCTCCACAAATGTGGAATTACAAACTTTTAGAATTACAATATGCAAAGCCACATGGGCATTCCCTTACAATTTTCTATAGGACAAAGCCTCAAATCACTACCCAGAACTACTACCCAAAACTACTCTAGACAACACTACGGGCCTTCTTTATATAGGCAATTTCCACCGCCCGAGAAGGTTCTAGAAATTTAGCCCTTAGGGCCGACCAAACTTAGAATTATTTTATTTTACAATTTATTACATCAAAGTCAGCTCAAAATGAGTTTTGAAACCCAAACAGAAATTTTGAAGAAAAATTATTTTTCACCATTTCAGGTGACCCAAATTTTGAAGACCATAAGTCATCGCCCGTTGACCCGATTGGCTATTATAACCCCATTCTGGAAATGCCACAAAGCAGTCTATAAGCTTGACAAGCACAAAATACTTGTCACCCAAATTTTCAACCTCATTCGGGGCCTCTAAAGCTTTCAAAACTAAGTTCAAAGTTTTTGTACCCTGCTGCCAATACCGAAAATCTTCAATATCTTCAAAACTACACCTGATCTAGCCATGAAACTTTAACTGGCAGGTTGATATGACTGAGATGAACCTCCACATGTAAAATTAGAATATTTCGAGATCGTAAGACCAACTTACTAAAAATAGTAAGTTTCCATAAATAGAGGCTCTGCACAAGATAGCCCTTACTGAATACAAAAGCAGAAATATTTTTGGGTGATGCAAGATTGCTCTTACACCCAGGATGCCCCTGCATCAGTCAAACACTTGCCAATTGACATCATTATCAGGAATAGATGATCTGACAATCACTTTGATATGCTCTTGATCTATTTCTTTTAAAATGTTATTTGGAATATCATACTGAGATCCAACAATAGCTAACCTATCTGCATTCTGATTTAGCTTCTTATGGATAGCAACAATATTAAAAGCATAAAAATCTTCAATTGCATCCCAAACTCTATGCTTGTATGCTCTCAAGGTGTCATTTTTGGTTGCACTTATCCCTCTTACTTGGCTGACAACTAACTCACTGTCACCATAAACTTTTAAGGCCTTAAGCCCTCTTTTCCTAGCCAAATCTAGTCCATTCACAAGGTTTTCATACTCTGTAGTGTTGCTAGTGCAAGAGAAACTGAATCTAAAGGCAGTGTAGTACCTTTCTACTTTTGGGGACACTAGCATAGCACCACCACTAGAACCATGTGTACTTCTAGCTCGATCAAAAAATAGTTCCCAAACCTAATTGCTCTGATCCTCTAAATCAGTGTCTTCTTTGAAAAGGCTTGGTTCTATAGACCCACCTTCTTGTATCAAATAACTTCCCAAACCAAAATCCCAAACCAAATTTTCTTGGGCCTCTAAAGCTCTTTCATCTAGAAGAATATCAAGGATACTTTTTATCTTTGTGCTTGCTTCACTAATAGTTTGGAAGTCACTTTTATCAAATATAGATCAGTTTACATTGATAGTATTGGACACATATGGCTCTATATGGTGTGCTACCAATGGTTCTAACTTAATGGTGACCTTGGTCCCATACCTTGTATGAAATAGCATGTGAGACCAATCAGAAGATAGGTAGCCTCCTATCTTGGCTATAAACTCCCTTGAAAGACATAGAAAATAATGCAGGGAGATCTATGATGTATATATCAAGGAGGATGGAGAAGTTAGGACTAGTATGAAGGATTAGACTGGTACCCTTAGCCACACCTATAGTATTGACTAAGGACCCATCAAGCTGGGTAACCTTCTTTTGAAAGGGTTCATATTTGAGTCCTAGTTGGTTAGCTACCTTCTTGGGCATTACAGTGCTAGTAGCTCCACTATCTACCATATAATTATGTACTAGAGATTTTCCAATAATTAGAGATACATAAAAGGGAGGTGGTTTTGAATTTTACCTTGTGTGGCATTGCCTTTGGAGTTGCTACTTGGAGCCTCCTTTTCTTGATTAGTGTTAACCAACATTGGCTTTGCAAATTCTTTTGCAGGTTGAGGATGTTAGTAGTTCCCTTTGATCTTCAACTTGTTGATTTATACTTTGATGGATAAATTTTAATGATACTTTGACTCTATCACCACTCCAAAGTCTACAAGGAAGAGTGCCAATTAACAAGGATCAACAATGATATCCTCCTACACTTTGAGCCTTGATGCTTAGGTGAGTGTTCCCTTGACTCACTTCTCCAAAGGAGTCTCAAAACAATATACAACTATGTCCTTTACTAACTGATTGAAAGATTTTATCATTTAATTTGTTTGTGTGATTGATGATGGAAAACCTCCAAAGAATGGACCAGTGCCTTAACCAAGGGCAAAGAGCCCTCTAATAACATATATCATCTGAACTCTAACTTGAACACACTTGAAGTCATAATAAGTGCTTTGCCTATTATCCTTCTCACTCACATATCAGGACATCAAATCCTTATCTAGCCATGAACTCACTGAAACTACCTGAAAGACTTTAATCCTAACTTTGTTAGGAAATCAAAGATAATTTCAAAATACTCTTTGTTTACCATATGATAACCTCACTTTGTGAAATTAACATATATGAGCTCAAGAACAAAATAAGAAGACATACACAAACATGAGATTGGAATCCAAATGTATTCTCATTAAAATTTGCAGGATCAATACATTATCAACCAAAAAAATGCAAGGAGACAAACCCTAAATCCAAGCTCTCCTTGTTCAGTATAATACCATCAACAACCAGGGACCAAAAAGAAATTTTTGGAACCCCCACTAAGTAAAAAATTCTACAATATATAGTCGTAGTCATCTTGGAAACCCAAAATAGATTGCAACAAGCTACGGATGACTAGGCTTGTGGTTTCACCCACTAAACCAACTGAAATAGTAAAAAATTTAATACAGGGGAAGAAACCCAGGCAACCAGGAGAAGACAGATCACGGTGTGATCCTCAATCATGACATTTTCACTGAGAGGGTACTAAGAACCACAAAAAATGTCAAATTGTCAACCTATTCGGCTTACTCCAACATGCCTCAAGCACAAAGAACATAGTACAGACCCTTGCAAATGATCATGGAACACCTTGGACCACACTGCAACCTCTGATGCCACCAAACAAATCAAATCCAGCCATGAAAGCATTCAAAAGTAGTCCTTTCTATCACTGAGAAACCCTCAAAATTTTGAATTTGAACTGCAACGGTCACATTCATGGCACCTACAATGTATTAGCTGTCAATATTTATATTTAGATCAACTTTAAGTCATGACCATTTGATCCCTTCATTTCACGGGCTTTATGACTTTAACTCACCCAGACACCTCGAGTTAACTCTCAACGAACTAGTGACAAAGGAAATCCTTGTTCGCAAAGTGAGAACACTAACCCACCTTTAACCCCGTGACTTAGTGAATAAAAGAAAGTGGCTAACCTTGGTCTTTATTAAGCGAACTAGCGACTGAAGGTTTTCACCAGTTCGCAAAGAACTTTATCTATCTACCAAATGGTTTAGCGATTATGTGAATACACATTCATTGAATCACCAGTCAATTTAAAGTACCCCCATTTCATTTCGTGAACGAGCGAAAAGCATTGAAATTCATCAGGTCTCTAACCTTATTTGTCAGGATCACCAAACCTTAGACCAAAACCTAGGCCTGCCTTCAAGAAGATTGTAGGTCATTGCATCTTTGCATGTGTCAAAAAAGACCCTTCAGATTATATGCTGACCATCGATCTTCTGTCATTGTCAGAACCCCAAAGACATGTCGGATACCAGGTCCCACTGATACTTGCCAATGTTATACACTATGTTTGCGCCTATGTCTCAAGCTCTCATAGTCTTGATAACTCAGTATAACTTGGGAATCATCTTAAGGTTGTGGGACCTTTGCTAACCAAGATGAAACCTCCAAGTTCTAGGCTGGTTCCTCTTGGATTATCACCTTGATTTGCTTCTTAACAAGAAAGTAAATCTTTGAGGGGTAAGGGTTAGAAGGAATGCATGAAAGGGAAATGCTAAAAGAAAACAACCTACTAGGTGATGCACCAAAATGAGGGTTTGGATCTCAGTATAGAGGAATAAGATCAATGGAGGAATCAGGTCTAATAAGTCACCACTCACTAGATAGGCTTGCATAAGTATTTCATAGGAAGGCCTGAACAGAAAGATCAACCTATGACCTGCAAACAAACATCCTCCTCTACAACTAAGTGTAGGAATGAGACAAGATTGCTAGGGGCTGTAGCATACCCACAAAACATCTAAATCAGATCAGACATAGTAACACACAAAATTATAAAAAGTGAGAGGGACCAGGAACCCCAATTTCTATTGACATCATTCATAAACTTTAATCCAATAAGAGATAACTCACATAAGAAGGCATGAGGATAACAAGAGTGTCACGAAATGCTTTGCCATATCTGAATTATCAATGGGAGATTACAAAGAGTAGAAAACTAGAGGATAAAAAAGTGTCTTAGATATCTTTCTAGGAAAGAAACTTTCCTTTTTACAAAATGTGAACTCTGAGCTCTAAGGCTCCAAAAAATATATATATACATCCCTCACTGCACGCAGGTAGGAGTCCAAAAAAACTAACTAGGGTTACAAGATTTACAATTTAATATCGAACCTTAGGGTACAAATCTGATCATAAATAAATTTTGCAACAACAAGGTCGATCAAACATCTAGTTTTTGTGCCCATCTCTGTACTACAAACAACTTGCAGATAAGCAACCCTAACTTGACAACCTCATGCAAGCACACTGAGCCATAAAGTTTACAATCTGATCAAATACTAGAAAGGACCAAAAGATAGCTGCCTAAAAGATCTCTGCAAATTCCTTAATTGTAACCACCTCTGAAATCATCAAGTTCTAGCTACCCGCACTTGTAACATCCCTCTCAGAAGAAAGCCCATGAAAAACTGGCCACAACACTTTGAAAATGTCATTGGTCACATGATCGCATGAGCCCAAAAGTCCTCATGCGATCATGCGACTGGCTTTTTTTTATAAAAAATTTCCCTCTGCTATCACATCGGACACCTAGCCCACAAGATCTACCACCTCAGAATCCAACGGTGGTCGCATGATCACATGGGATTGAAAGATCCCATGCGAACATGCGACCACCATAGATCTTGCATCTACAGGGCCCATGTTATCGGGCCTGCTGCAACCTTCACCAATCACTAAGAAATGGACACGTCACCACCCGAAGCCCTATTGACCATTGACAGCTCGTCACATGATCGCATGCGGTTAGAAAGTAGCATGCGATCATGTGACAAGCACAAGATGATCACTACAAACCTAACTTTGGGCTTTACCCTGGGTTTACTTTCTTCTTAGTTGGCAAGTCGCTGGAAGTTGTACTAACCCTGGGCTCTATCTGGCAACTACAAGAAATCTTTAACCGCGCAATCGCACACCTGCTTTACCAACCCCAGGCCCACCTTGACTGAGATTCAAATCTAACAGTGGGTGCATGATCTCATGGGGTCAGAAGATCCCATGATATCATGTGACAAGCGTAGATCTTCACCACATAGTCATCACATTAAAACTTCGGGCCCACTAGCAACTGATCACAACAGCGCACTTAACAGCTAGTCACATGTTTGCATAGCGTAAAAAAGGGCTATCCGATCATGTGACAAGTGCTAGAAACTTGTCAAAAACATCAATGGGACCCACCTGGTCAGAGTTGTGCACTTGGGGTCAAAAACACAGAGGGTTTTCAAATCAGAGGTCAAAAACACAGAGTTTTCGACACTAAACACTTGTGGCCAGAGTATTTCCTACAACCATTCAAACTTGAATATCTATGAGGGTTTTGCAAATTAGCACATGCAATCAGAGCTAGAGCATGGTGACATATTGAAGAACATAACATTTAGATCACAAATCAAAAAACCTTGTGGATCTACTTCGCAAATGAAAATAAGTTGCAACAGGGCGGAAAGAAACAGAGACTTGGAAACTTGGCCAAATTTGCAGAATAAGAAATTTTGGGCAACATTTTGGTGACTTCTGTGGGATGTCAGCCTACTGGACATTGGACCAGTGACCTTAACATATCCATTGGGCATAGGAGTCATCTTAGGAACACAAATTTTTTGAAAAGGAGGCAAAAATTATGCTCGAGCACTTCTTGGAAAACAGCAAACTAAGCTAGAAAATTGGAAGGAAGTAGGAAAACTAACCTAACCTAAACTAACTAGTGCAGAAACTTGGTTAATCAAAACCATTCACTGGTTGTGAAAAGTAGCTACCTTTCCTCATTAGGATATTTTGCATTGGACTCATGAGGATAGCTACAAGGATGAGAGGCACATAAAAATTTCACAAATGAGGATGCACTGCCTCTGTAACAAGAAGATCAAGTTCACTCACCTCAAATGGATCACATGGAGGTGTCTCAGTGAACTCCTTTTGGGCCAAGTGTCTGATGGGGTAGCCTCTTGAAAGTCTAAAGGGAGGACTTTCCTTGATGGCTTCCTCTTTATCTTCATGGATGCCTTCCATCATGGACAACCATGCCAACTCCTCAACCACAGTTAGGGGATTGTCATCTTCCTCTTGTAAATAGGTCAAGAGCTCATTATAGTTAGGCTCCATACACAAGCCTCCCATGATGTGCTCCAAAAAATATTCCTCAAGGCCTTGGCTATCCTTTGCACATTGGGAAGTCTCTTCAAAGATGAGATCAAGCTCATGAATTAACATATCTTCAGGATCAACCTCCTCTAGCTACTGCAATTTCAAAGAGGTGGCTATGATCACATCTTTCTCATCTTGCTCAATAAAACTAGGCAACTCATCTAACAAGGACAAGGCATCCTCCTCTATATCAACCTCCTGATGCTAGGGAACCCACTGTTATGATTGACCTTAAACCATAGGTAATGGCATGGCCTCTTCTTCATCATCAATAAAGAGGGGAAACTCATCAAGAAAACTAGCTAAGAGCTCAGGCTGAGCATCAACCTCCACCTCCCCATCTTACTACTCCATTTCACCACAGTCATCAATCTGCACTGATACCTCAAATTTCTTCTCCTCATCTTCAAATGAAAATTCATTCACCATAGGCCCTTGCTCTAATACTAGACTAGTATCTTTGAAAAGACTTGGCATCTGACAACTAGGCAGCAGAGTCCATTGGGGAATCCAAATCACCTCGTCATCCTGAGAGACTAGAGGATAACTCCTTTTCTTGCATAGGCTGCTCTTGTAGAGTGGTGGGTTGCATCTCAAGCACAGGCTCTTGAAAGGAATTTTTTGCCTTGAAACTTGGGATTTGAAATTGAGGGAGTTCAGAGGGAGACACAAAAGGCAAACTAGTCAAATGGGCCTTCTAGCTTTGGATCTTAGGTCTAGGAGCCTCTTGTTGAGCAATTAGTGATCTCAACCTTGCTGTCTCAATGTCAGCTTGGTGTCTGATCTCTTCTTGTAAATTTCTTACTTGTTGCTCATCAACAAGAGTCTCTGTCACTTGGTAAGGAATGAACCCTTGCTCATATTTTTTAGCCTCTATCCCCTGGTAGGGAGCTGACTCCTCTTCATAATAACCTTGAGCCTCCAGCTCTCTTTGCTCCTTGAGCTCAGACACTTGCTTAATCAAATCAAGCAATGCACACTTTGCCTCTTGCATCTTCTTGAAGTTTGAGCTCAGAGTCTATGTCTGTTGCTAAATAGGCTGAGAAGGGGAGGGTGGGTTGTAAGCATGATGGGGAAGCTGGCTTTTCATTTTTTTTTGTGCCTCTTGTGCCCATGATCCATCTTGTCGGAGGGCCCTCTCATAACTTTGCACAAGGGAGAACTCATTTGGGGCATACTGGATATATATTGATACCCTTGAGAAATATAATATCTTGGGGAAAAAGGAAGCTTTGGATGGCTTTGATATGGTTGATGACTAGCCAGTTGAGCATTATTCTCACAATAGGATGGTGGGTAACCTAACTACCCATAGAAACTTGACATGTCTACTCATGTAATCAGCTGGAACTTGAATATGAAGATTGAAAACATACCAACACTTGACCTTTGAAACTAGTAGACTTTCTAGAGTCACCAGATATGTAATAGAATGACCTCTTCTAGGTCTGTAGCATGCTACCAGCATATCAGAGATATCATAACTTGAACATGAATCTGAACTTCAGTCCCACCAGGCATGCCAGAATTGTTATACACTAAGTTTGTGCCTCTGTCTCAAGCTCTCATAGTCTTGATAACTCAGTATAACTTGGGAATCATCTCAAGGTTGTGGAATCTTTGCTAACCAAGATAAAACCTCCAGGTTCTAGGCTGGTTCTTCTTGGATTATCACCTTGATTTGCTGCTTAACAGGAAAGTAAATCTTTGAAGGGAAAGGGTTAGAAGGAATGCATGAAAGGGAAATGCTGAAAGCAAACTACCTACTAGGTGATGCATCGAAATGAGGGTTTGGATCTCAGTATAGAGGAATGAGATCAATGAAGGAATAAGGTCTAATAAGTCACCACTCACTAGATAGGCTTGCATAAGTATTTCATAGGAAGGCCTGAATAGAAAGCTCAATCTATGACCTGCAAACAAACATCCTCCTCTGCAACTAGTTGTAGGAATGAGACAAGACTGCTAGGGGTTGTAACATGTTAGCCCATTTTCCATTCATAGAAAAATCTTATGAAAATAGCCTATTTCCTTGTAAGTTTCTTGGTGAGTGTCATGCCCTGTGTTCTTCGATGTGTCACCTTGCCCCAGTCCAAAACACACGTGCTAAATTGCAAAATCTAGAGAGATATCTGAGTTTTAGGGTCTGTAGGAAACATAATTTCACAATCTGCCTAAGTGTCAAAAACCCACAATATTTTTGAAAATCTATGATGTTCTCGGTCTGTGTGAAAACCTTCATTGTTTTCAATCTTGTGCTTCCTATTTTGTGCACTTGTCTTCTGTTATCAAAAACTCTGTGTGTTTTCAGTCTTTCACTGTGTCGAAAACTTTGTGTGTTTTCGACCTTGGTCTTAACTATGCAGGTGCGATGTCTGGTGGGGCCCAATCCTTGCAAGCTCTATGTCACTGATTCTCTAGGTTTTCTAGTAGTTACATCTCCTATCCGATGACTTGGTGATTGTGTTGTCGCGTTATCTCCAGATATCTGGTGGTTAGTGGCTAGCATCTAGCGACTCGGCTGGCGGTTTGTCGCGTTGTCACTAAATGCTTGGCGGTCTTATGGATTTGTCACATGATCGCAAGGGCTAGTTCCATGGCTTGCAATGGTGCAACTAGTTGACACATGTCTACAGTAGTGAGGTGGTGACCAATTGGTGGTCCTAGATCTTCTTGGTTGCCCGGTGCGGTTAAGCTCGGATAAGATCAATGGGTTGTCATATGTTCACGTGGAAAAGATGAAAGATGTTTAACCTTTGCACTTTTACGATGGCCATTTGATTTTTCTATGTGGGCGTGAAGTGGGCTCCTCCTGATTGGCCATCACATGGCCGCATGTCAGACTTTTCTGACATGAGATCATGTGACCGCCTGCCAACTATCCGCGCGGTCCCAACTTCTCAATAGTGTTCGGTTGCCTGGCGGTTGGTCTTCTTCTAGCGACCTGGTGACTTGTAGTCTTCTCTCAGTCGCTGAATCTTGGCAGTTAAGTCCCTAGCATCTGGCAACTTGGCTAGCGGTTACGTTTTCCATAGTCATGATGTTGCTAGATGGTGGGCCCGGTATTTCTTAAGTGGAATAACATGCAGAAGAGATCTATTGTGGCCGCATGATCATGAAGAATATTCCTTCCCTTTGTGTTCATGCGACCACTGTCCAATCTTCCCAAAGGTGTAAAGCTTTTCTAGGCGGTGGGTCCATTTTCCTAGGTGTGCTGATGTGCATGATTTTCATTGGCTGGCAGGTGTTGAGGTGGATACACGAGGTGGGTCTGATACCTAGGGGCAGGTAGCAGTTGCAGTGTTGGCAGGTTGTCACATGATTGTGTAGCCTGTCTCCATGCTATGTGATCATGTGACAACTATTGAGGTATCACAGTTGTGGAGTTAGCTCGAGGTGTCTGGATGGTTTTAAAACATAAAGCCTGCGAAGGGAGATTGATCGGACAGCAGGGTTATAAAGTTGGTAAAGGTTTAAATGATGATCGCCGATGTGCTGGGCACCAAACTTATAGCCGTTTGATTTTGAATTCAAATCTTCTGAGAGTTTCTAGTGACCCGAAGGACTGGTTTTAAATGTTTTAGCGGCCTGATTGGATTTGTTCTATGTTGCGATGTGGTCTAGGGTCTATGCGGTTAATTACAAAGGAGGTTTTGTACCTGGTGAAGGATAGTCTTGGCTCGAGGTGTATTTGCAGTGAATATTATGGTTGTTTAGGTAGGTTGGGTAGTTGAAACCCTAACCCCTACCATGGTTACCCATAGCTTGTTGCATCCTAACTTGTTTGAGATTCCAAGGTAACCAAGGGTATAAGTAGTCAAGTTTTTGACTTTGTATGGGTTCCTTCTTCTGCAAATTTTTGCGGAGAATTAGTTCCATGTGAAGGGTCTTTTTCCTATAGATTTTTTCCTTCTCTCTACATATAGGGTGTTTTTTCTTTCTCTTACTGGTTCAGAGAATATAGTCCATATTGTAACAGATGTCTTATGCATGAGATTGTAGCATACTTGTTCTTGTATCAGGTTGTCTCCATTTGGGTTTTAGACTTATAGATTACAGCATCAAGGTTGTGTACTCTTTCTACTTGCATTTCTAGTGAGTTTCTGTAGTAGAGTTATTTTCATAGAAGCAACTGAGTTTAGGACTGGTGTTCAGATATGTATGGGTTAGAGTATCAAAGATGCATCATGCTTGTCTTCACGTGGATGTTGGTTAATGTATTACTTGTTCCTAGGTCTTCCTTTGGATAAGTGATAACATATTTGGGTGCACAGGTGGTTTCGTAATGTATGATCTGGTCAGGGTGAGTTTTTTGTGTTCTTGTTTCATAACTGTCTCTTGCAGTAGTGTATTTGACTATGTGGCCCATTGGACAAGACACTGGTCTATCAAAGACATAGGGTTTCTCAGGGTTCCCTTCAAAGTCATTTTCAAATCATTTTCCTTCAGTACCACCCTTTCCCTTTCATGTTGTTAGGATAAGTTTTTGGCTTTCAATCTCATTCCATGCAAGTAGGGCTATTGCATGAGACTTTCTATTATTGGGGTATAGGATACCTATAGGAGATTGATTTCTATTCCACATTAATCTATTTGTAGGCCTTTGGTTTTGTCATGAGGTGTCTTGAGTGTGCAAATAAGGCAATACCCACCTGAGTGAATGTGGAGCTCAAAGTGTAGAAGGATCTCTCTTTGATCCTTGTCGGTTGGCCCTTTTTCCTATCAAATTTGGAGTGTTGAGTGAATGTGACACTAGCCGTATCAATCTTGATGCCAAGCTGACCTTTGGGGAAAAAGAACACCAACAAGATGGTGACCCCACTAGAGAAGAAGTAAATGACAGCAAGCTTCCTTGCTTAGCTGGATCATCCTAGAGTCTTGTTGTTTTCAGTTTGGGGAAGAGTCTCATATGCTTTCCATTCTGAGAATTGCTTTTCAGATTTGTAGTGTTTTCCTCTTTTCCTTGTAGGACCAAGCTTGAATCAAATAGTTGGTCTTAGACTCACCGGTTAGGCACTCAAGCTTGACAAGAAACACATACCAATTGATGAGGATAGAGAGAAATCCTCCTTTTTTGAGCTCCACATTCACTCAGGCGGGTATTGCCTTATCTGTACACTCAAGACACCTCATGACAAAACCAAAGGCCTGCAGATAGATTAATGTGGAATAGCAGTCAATCTCCTATAGGTATTATGTACCCCAATGATAGAAAGTCTCATGCAATAGCCCTACTTGCATGGAATGAGATTGAAAGCCAGAAACCTATCCTAACAACAAGAAAGGGAAAGAGTGGGACTGAAAGGAAATGATTTTAAAATGAGTTTCAAGGGACCCCCAAGATACCTTAAGTCTCTGATAGACCAGTGCCCTATCCAATGGGTAGCAGAGTCAAATACTTCACTGCAATAGAGTTATGAAACAAGAAGACAACACACTCATCCTGACCAGATCATACATTACCAAACGACCTGTGCACCCAAATATGTTATCACTTATCCAAAGGAAGACCTAGGAACAAGTAATACATAAACCAACATCCACTAGAAGACAAGCATGATGCATCTTTGATACCCCAGCCTATACATATCTGAATACTAGTCCTAGACTCAGCTGCTTCTGTGAAAGCAACTCTATTACAGACACTCACTAGAAATGCAAATAGAAAAAGTAAGCACCCTTGATGCTATAATCTATAAGTCTAAAACCCAAATGGAGACAATCTGATACAAGAACAAGTATTCTACAATCTCATACATAAAACATCTGTTACAATATGCACTGTATTCTCTGAACCAGCAAGAGAAAGAAAAACACCCTATATGTAGAGAGAAGGAAAAAATCTACAGGCAAAAGACCCTTCACATGGAACCAATTCTCCTCAAAAATTTTGCAGAAGAAGGAACCCTTCCAAAGTTAAAAACTCATTTACTTATACCACTAGCTGCCTTGGAATTCTCTAGGAGAATGCAACAAGCTTAGGGACAGCTAGGGCTAGGGTTTCAACTACCCAACCAATCAAAAGAATACATCAAAATTTATTATAGGGGCAGGAAACCAAGTAACCTTAGAGAAATAGATCAAAGATGATCTCCAATCATGATAATTTTTAGAATAGAGCATAGAAGATCACAGATCTATCAAAAGAGCGAATCAAATCAACCACCCTGCAATCACACCTTGAGCCACTCCAAAACTATCCTCCTCCACACACCAGAAATCCCTGCAATCACTCAAAGCACCTTGGACCACACTGGAATGGCGGAGAAGTTCAAATTCACCAACTCTGACCCCCTCTATCATCAATTTTAGTCCTTACTAGTCACTGGAAACATCTCTGAGATTCAAATTCAAACTCCAATGGTGAAGTCTTGGGACCAGCAGCACATCGGCAGTCCTGATTCAATCGGAGATCGGCAATAAGTTCGGACCGTAGATCTCTTCATCTTTCCTGGGCTTCAGATCTTGACCCATCAAGCAACTCGGGTCAACATTCCATGAACTGGCGACAAGGAAAATTCCCAGTCATGGAATGAAAAGCTTAACTCCAGTTGAATCCCGCGAATAGATGACTGCACGTGCTAAAAATGCCACTTAAGTGATCTGGCAAACTGATGACAAAGGAACTTTCACCAATTCACAAAATATTTCCTACCTCTGCTGAAAACTCTAGCAACCCCGCGACCACTCATTCACCAAGTCACTAGACCAACTAGCAAACTGCCAAATCATCCTGTGAACCCACGTCAAGAAGCAAATTTTTCAGGCCAATAAACTTTATCCACTCTGCCAACCACTAGATCTCACCTTTAACTCCGCAACTGTGACACCTGATGCCACCTGTCACAACACTGTTCACTAAAACTACCGAGTCACCAGCAACAGGACCTACGCTCTGCAAGCCTTCAAAATCAAACGGCGGGTGCATGATCGCAAGGCATCTGACACCTCCCATGAGATCATGCACCAACCACTAGAGCTACCATGCCACCCCCGCGTACACCACACTACCACCTCTACTAGTAGGAACAAGGACATGCATTGACCAGTCGCATGATCGCATAGCCAAGGAATGGGCTATGTGATCATGTGACAACCAACCAAAAGCTACCACATCACCACCTCGCACGACCAACAAACTGCAACCACCCTACCGATGGGCCCCAGGGACACATGGCAAGCGGTTGCATGATCACATGTTAGAAAAGTCTAACATGC
The DNA here is from genome assembly GCA_027943335.1 of Chamaecyparis obtusa. NCBI lineage: Eukaryota > Viridiplantae > Streptophyta > Pinopsida > Cupressales > Cupressaceae > Chamaecyparis > Chamaecyparis obtusa. The sequence continues at coordinate 258,306 of BSBK01003762.1, forward strand.
GGCCATGCAACAACCAACCCCTAGCTACCACATCATCACCTTTTAAAAGCTTGAAGACCCGGGTCCACCATTCTGTGATCATGCGACTACGAGAAATAAATCACCAGCCAAGTTGCTAGATGCTAGCCGATAACTGCCAGGAATGAAATGATCACATGACTACATAGTCACCAGGTCATGAGATGCCAGCCGCTAGACTGCTAGAATCAAGAGATCAATAGATAACTACTAGTCACCAGGTCACCGAATGAGAAGTAACTGCTAGACAGCTGAACCAAGTAACGAGCTGGGACCACGCGGACAGGTGGCAGGTGATCGCATGATCGCATGTCAAAAAAATCTAACATGCGACCATGCGACAACCAATTAGGAAGAGCATTTGAAGGCTCGAGCCCACCTGTCATTGCACTTGCACACTTAAGGAAAGCCGGCAGATAGGGAACTGGGAGGTCGAAAACACACAGGGTTTTCGACATAACAGAAGATCGAAAACACATAGAGTTTTTGATGCCAAAGGATAAGCACACAAAAGTAGGAAGCACAGGGTCGAAAATAATGAAGGCCGAAAACACATAGACTAAAAACATCATGGACTTTCAGAAACACTATGGGTTTTCGACACTGTGGCAAATTTTGAAATTTTGTTTCTAGCAGGCTTTAAACTTTGAATAACTTTTTGGGTTATGTGATTTAGGAGATGTAGTTTGGACTGAAGCAAGGCGACAACAAGAAGAACATAGGGTAGGACATTTGACAAACACTTTTAAGGGAACAGGCCAATTTCACAAGATTTTTTGCTATGGCAGAAAATTGGCCTAATAGTGGCTCTGGTTGGGGACGATGGGTAACTTGTGCCCATGTGAGAATTCAAGATTTTTGGGAGAGTAGACCACCAATAGGACAAAAATAGGGAACTCAAAAAATGCAGGGAATAGGAAGGAAAAGTACACAATAGGAAAGGGAAAGACTATACAAAGATTTACAGATATGTACAACTAGGCTAAAGGCCTCAAAAAGAAAACTAGTGACCCTCCTACATCAAAAATCTAGTTTTCATCCACATATGTGACCCCAAGTCTAAAAAATTCTTTACCATTCTATTGCACACATATGTGAACATTCATGGGCTGAAGAATAAATTTACACTAATCACCACCCATGTTTTTCCAGCCATGACTATCATATTCATATTCAAAGTCCAAGAAGTAGGGAACATCATCTACTTCTCCCTGATGACTAGAAACAAAAATTTGATCTAGTAATGCATCAAAAAATAAAACATACTAAGCATCATGCATTACAATATAGTTAGCTGGTTGAGAAGGACTTGAATCTTCTAATTTATCTTCACACATTGCTTCAGCCACTAAGCAACTTGGTTCCTCCATGATGTCTTCATGAACTGGATCATGAACCAAGTGAAGGTCTTCTTCACTATCAAAACTTTGGTGACAGGGGAGCACTACATCATCATTAATTTCACCAAAAGAAAATATGTCCCAACTATTTAAGATTAAGTCCTCAATACTATCACATTCAATATCATACTTAGTAGAAACAAAGAAAGGGCTTGAACAAGAAACTTGTTCATCATTGTAATCTTGATGATAGGAAAACACACTGTCATGTCCTTCAACCCCTTCTTCTACAGGGTCATTACATGATGGGAAATCTTGCATACATGGGTCTTCATGGTCACTTTGAACACTAGCCTCATTATCAGTGTCAAAGTGTATATCATAGGGGAGCTGCAAATCAAAGCCCACACAAGGTGCATATGTTTAGAACTGTTCAGCCAAGAGTGCTAAAATCATTTCACTACTCAATAGACTTTGGACTTCATTTTCTTTTTCATCAGCTACATCCTTGTCATTGCAAACATCATTCTTATCCAAGACAAGAATGGAGACGTCTGGCCTTAGATCATCTTGTGTGAAGCAATCTATGTAGGAATCATCATCTGCATCATATCCAATAGTCTCCTTTTCATACAAAACATCAACACATCAGGACAAGAAAATTGCCTTCTCATGTTGACAATAAGAAAAATCTGCAGACAAAAAGGAAATATTGCCAAATTCAGATTCATCTTCAGCACTCTCATATGCATTGATCTTAGAATCAGCTTCATAGTCAACACTCTCTGCATAGTGAGTTTCAACATCAAAAACATTGGCCTCCTCATGAACATCATCAGGAGCCACCAGTCTTAGCAATCTTATGTCCTCTGCTAACTGCCAGTTCACCATTTTCAACCTTGCTAATTCCTTCTTCAGAGCAGCAACTTTATCAAAATGCTCAACAAACTTAGCTCTCAACACATCCCAAGAAGGGATTGAACATGAGGGCAAGGACAAAAACCACTTCCTTGCACTATCAGAAAATGTGTGCACAAATAACCTCATGGCAACATCCTCATGTTTAACATCCATATCTCCAAAAATACCCATGACAACATCAACATGCTAGCTTGCAGAAACAGACCCACCAGCCATGAATCTTGCTAAGCACTTCCCATCCTTAGTAGAGAACTCATTAGGGGCACCTTCAATGCCATCAAAATAGAAGGGCCTATATTCCTCCATGAGGAACCGCCCACTACAACTCATCCCTCTGCAATAGTGCTTAACACTTGATAGGGAGACATTTTCAATAAGAAAATACTTGGAAATTTTGCAGCAGAAGACCTTTGGCTGGAAGCAAGGTAGATCTAGAGCTCACCTTGTGGCTCCATCAAGTTCTTTGCAGTGTAGAGTCACCACCTCCTTGAGAGGAAAAATAATTCATTGTTTCTTCTTCTAGCTAACACAAAACTACATCAGGTATACACACTGTTTATCAGGAGGAACACTGATCAAACAGAGAAAATCAAAGCCGCCACTCACAACTAGGTGAGAAGATTATCAGAAAATTCTAATTTTGTAACTGAATCTTTTCAATGGCCACTAGAGATTATGATTTCCATAATAGGATTTGTTGTTTCATCCCCAGAAGAGTCACCATTTTGTTGGCTCTTTTCCTTGTAGGACCAAGCTTGAATCAAATAGTTGAGTGTAGACTCACAGGTTAGGCACTCAAGCTTGACAAGAAAAAAACACCAATTGATGAGGATAGAGAGAAATCCTCTTTCTTCTTTGAGCTCCACATTCACTCAGGTGGGTATTGCCTTATCTGCACATTCAAGACACCTCATGACAAAACCAAAGACCTACAGATAGATTAATATGGAATAGCAGTTAATCTCCTATAGGTATCCTCTACCCCAATGATAGAAAGTCTCATGCAATAGCCCTACTTGCATGGAATGAGATTGAAAGCTAGAAACCTATCCTAACAACAAGAAAGGGAAAGGGGGGATTGAAAGGAAATGATTTTAAAATGAGTTTGAAGGGACCCCCGAGATACCCTAAGTCTCTGATAGACCAGTGCCCTATCCATGGGTACCAGAGTCAAATACTTCACTGCAATAGAGCTATGAAACAAGAAGACAACACACTCACCTTGACCAGATCATACATTACCAAACCACCTGTGCACCCAAATATGTTATCACTTATCCAAAGGAAGATCTACGAATAAGTAATACATTAACCAGCATCCACTGGAAGACAAGCATGATACATCTTTGATACCCTAGCCCATACATATCTGAATACCAGTCCTAGACTCAGCCACTTCTATGAAAGCAACTCTATTGTAGACACTCACTGGAAATGCAAATAGAAAGAGTACGCACCCTTGATGCTATAATCTATAAGTCTAAAACCCAAATGGAGACAATCTGATAGAAGAATAAGTATGTTGCAATCTCATACATAAAACATCTGTTACAATATGCACTGTATTCTCTGAACTAGCAAGAGAAAAAAAAACACCTTATATGCAGAGAGAAGGAGAAAATCTACAGGGAAAAGACCCTTCACATGGAGCCAATTCTCCTCAAAAATTTTGCAAAAGAAGGAACCCTTACAAAGTCAAAAACTTGACTACTTATACCACTAGCTGCCTTGGAATTCTCTAGGAGAATGCAACAAGCTTAGGGACAGCTAGGGCTAGGGTTTCAACTACCCAACCAACTAAAAGAATACATCAGAATTTATTACAGAGGTAGAAAACCAAGTAACCTCAGAGAAATAGATCAAAGATGTTCTCCAATCATGATAATTTTCAGAACAGAGCATAGAAGATCACAGATCTATCAAGAGAGAAAATCAAATCAACCACCCTACAATCACACCTGGAGCCACTCCAAAACTATCCTCCTCCACATGGCACAAATCCCTGCAATCACTCAAAGCACCATAGACCATGGAATGCTGAAGAAGTTCAAATTCACCAACTCTAACCCCCTCTGTCATCAATTTTAGTCCTTACTGGTCACTGAAAATGTCTCTGAGATTCAAATTCAAACTCCAACAGCTAAGTCTTGGCGCTAGCAGCACATCGGCGGTCCTGATTCGATCGAAGATTGGCAATAAGTCCTGACCGTAGATCTCTTCATCTTTTTCAGGCTTTAGATCTTAACCTGTCAAGAAAGTCAGGTCAACATTCCGTGAACTGGCGACAAGGCAAATTCCAAGTCATGGAATGGAAAGCTTAAGTCTAGTTGAATCCTGCGAACACACAACTGCACGTGTTGAAAATGTCACTTAAGTGATCTGACAAACTGGTGACAAAGGAACTTTTGCTAATTCATAGAATACTTCCTACCTCTGCTAAAAACTCTAGCAACCCCACGACCACTCATTCGCCAAGTTGTCAGACCAGCTAGCGAACTGCCAAATCATCTCGCGAACCCGTGACAAGAAGCAAATTTGTCAGGCTGCTAAACTTTATCCACTCCGCCAACCACTAGATCTCACCTTTAATTCTACAACCATGATGCTTGATGCCACCTGTCACAACACTATTCACTGAAACTACCAAGTCACTAGCCATAGGACCCACACTCTGCAAGCCTTTGAAATCAAACGGTGGGCGCATGATCGTAAGAGGTCTGACACCTAACATTAGATCATGCGCTAACCACTAGATCTGCCATGCCACCCCTGCAGACACCACACTACCACCTCTGCCAGTGGGAACAAGGACACGCATTGACTGGTTGCAAGATTGCATAGCCAAGGAATGGGCTATGCGATCATGCGACAGCCAACCAAAAGCTGCCCCATCACCACCTCATAGGACCACCAAACTGTAACCACCCTGCCGATGGGCCCCAGGGACACGTAGCAAGTGGTTGCATGATCGCATATCAGAAAATTCTGACATGCGGCCATGTGACAACCAACCCCCAGCTATCACATCATCACCCTTTAAAAGCTTGAACACCCAAATCCACCATTCTGTGATCACATGACTATGGGAAACAAACCACTAGCCAAGTCGCCGGATGCAAGCCGATAACCACTAGGAATGAAATGATCACATGACTACACAGTCGCCAGGTTGCAAGATGCCAGCTGCTAGACACCCAGAATCAAGAGATCAATAGATAACTGCTAGTCGCCAAGTCACCGAATGAGAAGTAACCGCCAGACAGCCGAACAAAGTAACGAGCTGGGACCATGCGGATAGGTGGCAGGTGGTCGCATGATCGCATGTTGGAAAAGTCTGACATGCGGCCATGCGAAAACCAATCAGGAAGAGCATTTGAAGGCCCGGGACCACCTGCCATCGCACTTGCCCACTTAAGGAGCATTTGAAGATTTTTTGCTATGGTAGAAAATTGGCCTAACACAGTGTGTTACCTGGATTTGTTGATTGATTTACATGTGGCTTTCCTGTGGGAGTGCTCAGAGTCTATTAAAGTTTCAAGATAGATCAGTAAAGTTAGTGTCCTTTGAAGAGAGGTGGTGACTCTATGCTAAAGAACCTGAGTTGTGCAGTTTTGTTAGGACTGCACTTAGTTGAGAAGAAGGCAACAACATTCAGGAGGTGTTCCAAGTATTTCTCCTTTTTTAAGTGTGTAGTAGTTTCAAAGGTGTTTTCAAATTGAATTTCAAGAATTTTAATGGTAGATAGTTTTACTCCTTTGAAAAGATTTGTTAAGTCATGGGTATTAAAAGAAATTTTTTCTTAAGAGGTTACCCGGCTGTGAATTTTGTTGGTATACCTGGTTACCCAAACTCCATTCCCCTAAATGTTATAAAAGTTTTACCAAAGTTCAATGGGGAAAGCTTTGAGTCTACCTATCAACATGCTAGAAATTTTTTAGATCTGATGTGTGACTATGGTGTTGAGCATGAAGATGTGATAATGAGATTATTCATTCGGTCACTGATAGGAGATGCAAGGGATTAGCTCTCATGTTTTCCTGATAATGACATCTCTTCATGGAATGATTTAGTTGCAAGTTTCTTAGTTTGATTTTCTGAAAAGGTGAATGATTTTGACATGCTTAAGGCCCTTATGGATATACAAATGGAGGAAGATGAGTTGGTTCCCAGTTTCAATGCCAAATTTATCAAGACATGGGAAAATATCTCTAGGAAGTGCAAGCCAAGTGATGATATCTGTTTGATCATCTACTTGAATGCTTTTGATAAGAATTTGAATTTTGACTTAAGGAACAAGGAACCACTAACTTTGTATCAGGCTTTTCAGTTTGCAATGGATATTGAATCTAATTAGAGATATCATGTTGTAAGAAGACCACATGTTGTTGTTGATTTTCATTCTTAGAATGTGGTAGATAATAGGAAAAGGGATGCACTAAAAGGTTTAGAGCCATATTGGCATATTCTTGTCCCTGTTAGTGATGTGCCTCAGTTTTCTAGGCAGGATATGATCCATGATCATGTAGAGGAAAGTAACTTATAGCCATATCTTGCATCACTTGAAAAAGAAGATTGTATTGTAACTAAAGCTTGTGTGGATGATGAACTTATTGCTAATGAATATCCAGCTGAAAATCAATATGATGAATGATTGTATTCATGGCGCTTGCAGCAAATTGAAGAACTAGAGTTAGCTCTTGCCATTAATGGTAAGAAACTTGAAGAACTAGAGATGTGTAGAGCCATGGACAGAGAACTTGCTCAGTCCAATGAATGTGTACCTTTAGATTATGACAATGAACCGAATAGCTGTCTGTCAGAGGAGGGTTATGCTGAAACTGTATCAGATGAAGGTATGATTAGTAATGTTTGTAATCATTCTTTTGTTGATGATGAATGTTCATCTGATGAAGTGGGTAGTCCTGGTTCGAATGATGATAGCCGGGTAGCATTTTTATATGAATTAAATGAAGATAGGTGGTATCAATGTGAGTATGATTCTTTTGATACCAATCATGAGTCTACAAGTGTGATGAATTTGAACTAGCAAGGGTTTGTTGATAAACATCACTCAAGATGTGAATCTAAAGGTAAGTTTCTTTTTGAAGATAAGAACATGTATGGAGATGTTAGTATGATCCCACCTTCAGATTTATATGTGCCAGTGATTGAAGGTTTTTCAGTGGAGACCTATGGAGATATGGAAGAAGAAATCAATATTTTGATTCAGCTGGGTAAGGAAGAACTAGATTGTAAAGTGAATGTAAATACTACTTATCCAGTTGATTCAAATGCCAGGTCTGCATTGGAAAGCGAAGAGGAAAGGGGAAGTGATTTTCCTCTTGAAATGTGTTTTTCAGATTTGGAAACACTGAGGAGTTATGATGTGTTGAAAATGCACTGCACTATGTTTCCAGAGCTATTTCAGTCGGAATATCTTTGTTTCCAACAGGATCTGGGTAGTGATGAAAGGGATGCTTGTGATAGTCTGCTAGTTTCTGATGAGCTTAAAGACATGCCTTACTATGAAAGGTTTTCTTTTCATAGTTGCTGCAGTAAGTATTTGCAGGGTGCTGATTATGTTTCTGAGTTGGATGAATGTGAGTATGAGGATTTTAGTTTTGAATTGAGTTCAAGTGCTAAACATGGTGATAAAGATGATGTTCATTCTCAACTGGTAAGTTTACTCACATTTCATGATGATCATCCTTACATTAGCTTGCAAGATGTAATGGGAAGAGGTTACAAAGTTTTTCTGCAAGTTAATTTTACTCTTGATTCTGAGGAGTGTATGTGTGAGGCAGTCTGGTATGATAAGATAGATTTTGATCCTCATACACTGGGCAAAGATGAATACACTTATTACATGAAAGGGAAAATTCCAGGGTCATCTCTATGCAGAGGGATGAGGACCAAGTGTTTGATAGAGGTAAATGATTGATAGGGCACAGAGGTTCTAGTTGATGTAAATATGCATAGTTGTTTCCCTTCAGTGGTAGTGTTGGTTGGAATAAGGAGCCAGTTTTTGAGAGCCTTGGAGTTTTGAGTTTTGAAATTTTTGGAGTGAAAGGGATTGTGATTTTGAGCTGGTCTACTTCCCACAGAGATCTGGATCCTTGCCATGCCTGCAAGAGCCATGCATCCCCAACGAGAGCCACCGTTAGCCCATTTTCCAGTCATAGCAAAATCTTATGAAAATGGCCTATTTCCTTGTAAGTTTCTTGGTGAGTGTCATGCCCTGTGTTCTTTGATGTGTCACCTTGCCCCAGTCCAAAACACACGTGCTAAATTGCAAAATCCAGAGAGATATCCAAGTTTTAGGGTCTGCAGGAAACATAATTTCACAATCTACCTAAGTGTTGAAAACCCATAATGTTTTTGAAAATCCATGATGTTTTCGATCTATGTGAAAACCTTCATTATTTTCAACCCTGTGCTTCCTATTTTGTGCACTTGTCTTCTGGCATCGAAAACTCTGTATGTTTTCGGTCTTTTGCTGTGTCAAAAACTTTGTGTGTTTTCAACCTTGGTTCTAACTACGCAGGTGCGATGTCTGGTGGGGCCCAGTCCTTGCAGGCTCTATGTCACTGATTCTCCAGGTTTTCTAGCGGTTACATCTCCTATCCGGCAACCTAGAAACTATGTTGTCACGTTATCTCTAGATATCTGGCGGTTAGTGGCTAGCATCCAGCGACTTGGTAGGTAGTTTGTCGCGTTGTTGCTGAATGCTTGGTGGTCTTACGGATTTGTTGCATGATCACAAGGGCTAGTTTCATGGCTTTCAATCATGTGACCAGTTGACACATGTTTGCAGTGGTGAGGTGGCGATTGATTGGTGGGCCCAGTTCTTCTCGGTTGCCCGGTGCGGTTAAGCTCAGACAAGATCAATGGGCTATCATATGTTCGCATGGAAAAGATGCAAGATGTTTATCCTTTGTGCTTTTGCAACGGCCGTTGGATTTTTCTATGTGGGCATGAAGTGGTCTCCTCTTGATTGGTCATCGCATGGCCGCATGTCAGACTTTTTTGACATGCGATCATGCGACCGCCTGCCACCTATCCGCGTGGTGCCAACTTCTTAGTAGTGTTCGGTTTCCTATTGGTTGGTCTTCTTCTAGTGACCTGGTGATTTGTGATCTTCTCTCAGTCACTAAATCCTGGTGGTTAAGTCCCTAACATCTGGCGACTTGGCTGGTGGTTAAGTTTTCCATAGTCACAATGTCGCTAGATGGTGGGCCCAGTATTTCTTAAGTAGAATAACATGTAGAAGAGATCTACGGTGGCTGCATGATCATGAGGAATATTCCTCCCCTTTTCGATCATGTGACCATCATCTGATCTTCCCAAAGGTGTAAAGCTTTTCCAGGCGGTGGGTCCATTTGCCAGGGTGTGCTGATGTGTGTGATTTTCATTGGCCAGTAGGTGCTGAGGTGGATACACGAGGTGGGTCTGATACTTAGGGGTAGGCAACGGTTGCAGTGTTGGCGGATTGTCGCATGATCATGTAGCCTGTCTCTGTGCTATGCGATCATGCGATAACTATTGAGATATCACAGTTGTGGAGTTAGCCTAAGGTGTCTGGATGGTTTTAAAACATAAAGCCCACAAAGGGAGATTGATCGGACAACAAGGATATAAAGTTGGTAAAGGTTTAAATGATGACCACCAATGTGCTGGGTGCCAATGTTATAGCCATTTGATTTTGAATTCAAATCTTTTGAGACTTTCCAGTGACCAGAAGGACTGGTTTTAAATGTTTTAGCAACCTGATTGGATTTGTTTGGTGTTGCAATGTGGTCTAGGGTGTATGTGACTGAATGTCACCTCTAAATCAGGCACAACACAACATGGTCATTATTCACTTGATAGAATTTGGGAGAGAGTATGAAGAACTCAATCCAAATTCCATGGTGAGGCGACCTGTTGCCTCCTATGTGAATGGGGTGTTTGAATACTCTTAGAATGAGAGCCAATAGCTGAGAGACCAATTCAACAATGGAGGATTTGAAATCTATAATGAAGATATGCAAAGCTGAAATTAAACTAGAATGTGATGCAATTAATCTAAGATACTTGAAAGTAAAGATGAAATGCAATTTAATCTAAGAACTTGAAGCAAATATGATATTAAACTAAGAACAAATAAGCAAATTTAGTCTAAAATGTGATGCAAAGATTATACTAATAATGAGATATTAATCTAATAAATGCAATAAAAAGCTTTGAAAACAATGAATCAAATGAGACTAAAAAAATGCCTATAGTGTAGATGCTCTCAAAAATTGCTCTCTAATGAAGAAAAAGAGCCCAAATAAATAGAAGAGCCAAGAGGAGGAGGAAGAGTTTCTTGATTCGAAACTCCTGACCCTTCATATCCCTTTTGGGACAAATAAGCATGAATTACTTTATTAAAAGAATGGAAAATGCCACATGAGGACCTTTCGAATATCTTAAATTATTAATTCAAGAAAAGGTGTCCATTCAAATAACAAGCAATTAATTAATTCCTTTTTTATGTGTATTAGCCAAAGGGGGTGGTTTGATTTAATTTAATTTAAAGCACATAGAACTTTACAATTAAACTAATGTATCATAGGGGTAATTTAGCCAATTAAGTCAAAGACTTTAGGAATTAATTTAATATTTTATTATTGCAAATTGGGGTTTTTACAATTGACATCAAGTCAAGTAAAGTCAAACAGGAGAGAGAAAATTTCCTAGTAGACTAGGACTTTTGAAGATATGAAATTGAAGAAATGCACCAAAATTGATTGAAATTTAATAGGTGCCAATTTTGGGGTATTACATTTTCCCCTCTTTGAATTGATGTGCAAACAATGGGTTGATTCAAAGAATAGTTTGAAGTGACAGATGAAAGTAGATCAAAGCATGAATTTTCTAAAGTCTAAGTTAGATTGCGAAGACAATGGTTCTTGAGAGAGATGAGAATCAGGATTAGATTGCCCCAATGCCCCAGAGTGAGATTTAGATACAGATTAGGACTATCTCCAGAATCGGGGTTAGATTGCCACAATACGAAGCTCAGCCCTCCAAGACCTAGGTTAGATTGCCCAAATAACGGTCTAAAAGAGATTTCAAGAGTCATCTCCAGAATGAAGATTGACTCCTAGGAATCAGGGTTAGATTGCCCCAATACCCAAAAGATTTCAAGAACCATCTCCAGAACGAAGACTGATCCTCGAGGATCCAAGTTAGATTGCTCAGATACCTAAGAGATAGATTTCCAGATGACAAGATGCGAGGTATGACGATGCCCCTAGCAATGAGGACTGATGATTCAAATCAGACTGATTCAAGGATTTGACAAGATTCAAATGATGTAATCATCCTGCCCCCTTAGGAGCGAAATCGAAAGATGACATGTCAGAAGGATGATAAACAAGAGATTGCAGAGCAAAAGCAATTAGACTAGATTCGCGAAGCTGCAGAAGTGAATCAGAGAAAAGAAGAGGTCTTGTTGACCAAGATTGACCATAGGTGACCATGGTTGACCAAATTTTGACTAGGGTTGACATGATGAAAAGAAGCAAAGATTTGAGAACATGATTCAAAGATGAGGATCTGGCAGGAAGATGACACCTGAAGGTTGACTGCACAAGCATCCGATCCAAAAGGAGTCCAATATTTAAAACACGATTTTGAGCCACTTAGAGATATCAGATTTTGATTTCAATCCTGAAAAAGGATGCAACCAAGATGAGACTGGGACAAAAGATGAAAACCTTTGTTGAGCAGATCTAGAAGAAAGCAATCAAGAGAGTAACAAGAAAGCGCTCCAAATGCAAGCCTAGAATGAAAAGATGCAAGTCTAAATGCGGGCCTAGTATGAACAAATGCAATCCTCTAGACTCAGCTGTTGGACTCATTGTATTTATCATCATTGAGTTCATTTAAGCATAGGACAATCGCAAGATGCCATACAATTCTCCCCAACATGAGAATATGAATATGACATAAGTCTTAAATTTGTCAGAATGAGGTGTAAGCATTAAGGCACAAGAAGCCAGAATGACCTGAATGTCTCTTGCAAACAAACACACCAAACACGTGAGAGATCTTTCTTTTTCCAAAGAGTGCTCACAGTGACCCCTACGTTCACTTAGCAAGATGAGCGTTAGCAATTCCAAATGTAGCAAAAGAAGTCACTCAAAACAAACAAGGAGAAGAACCAACCTCACTAAGGCATCCATATAAAAGGAGTCAAGGTATGCATGGCCATCCAATATGAGATGAAGGCTCTTACAGACGGACACCCCTCTTATGTAGATTTCTTGGATCATTGGAACTAAACCAGCAAGCAGAAAACAAAGAAAACATCATGCCCCCAGTCTTAGCGTTTCTCAGTCAAGAAAGACATCTTAGATTCACTCGAGGGGAAATGATAAAGAAAACAAACAAGCAAGAGAAAAGCTTAGTACACTGCACAGGAACACACAAAGAGTTTTAGTTTCAGTTTACATTTGTGTTCAAGCGGATTGAAGTCAAATTGGAAGCGAACAACATTCGAAGTCTCAACGAGATAGCAACAGCAGGCAGACACGGTGGAAAACCACTAGTGACCATCAGAGAGACAAAGTATCAAGAAGATATTGAAGCGTGAACCAAGTATCAGTAGGCAAATGTAGTGAGAACCATTGGTGACTGATGTAAGGGAGAAATCTCGAAGAAGAGAGATCAAACAAAAGCTAGGTATCAGCAGGTAGGCACAGTGAGGACCACTGGTGACTGATGTAAGGGAGAAATCCCAAAGAAGAGAGATCAAAAAAAAGCTAGGTATCAGTAGGTAGGCACAGTGGGAACCACTAGCGACTGATACACAAGAGACTCTCAAGGAGAGAAATCTCAAAAGTAGCTAGGCATCAGCAGGCAGACACAGTGAGAACCATTGGTGACCGATGCTCAAAAAGAGTTTCCAAAAGTGATACGACAATGCCCCCTAGACCAAGCAGGTGCCCCCAAGTGTGAACTAGTTCCAATCTATGAAGAGTCAAGAAAAATCTTGAAGACACTGAAAGCAAGGCATGAGCTAGCAAACTAAAGCAGGAAACAAAGGAAGCAAACTAAAGCTGGAAAGAAAACTAAAGCAGGAAAGGAAGGAAACTAAGAGCCAAGCGATGCTGAGATGAGATGCAGCTTCAGGAAACAAGAGGCGCCTGTTTACTAGGTTTTCACCATCTTGGCAGAGATTCTATTTTTTCTACCATGATGCCTATTTACTAGGTTTTCATCAATGGCACATTTTTTTCTTTTTCAATTTTTTTGTACTTTTCTCTTGTTTTGATTTTTTTTTTTTTTTTTTGAATATTTCATTTTTTTTGTATTTTTCATTTTTTTTTTGTCTTTTTTCAATTTTCTATTTTTTTGTATTTTTGAAATTTTCTATTTTTTTTGTATTATCAAGGTGCCTATTTACCAAGTTTTCACCAGGAAAATAGATACATCAAAGCACCTTTTTGCCAGGTTTTCACTAAGATGATCATTTTTTAAGACATTTTGCAGTTTTTAAGATTTTTTGCAATATACCAATTTTTAGGATTTTTTCAGGATCAATAAGTATGTACATGAGCACATAGAGAATGTCAAATGAAGAGCATTGATGGGCTCTTTGAGTTTCTCTCCTTTAGTGGTGATCTCTGGAAACACAGTCATTTGTAGTAGTAGCCAGCTGAAAAGTTGCAGAATCAAAACTAGATGTTGTAGCAATAACAAGAGAGCCAACTAGTAGTGTCCAATTGTCAAGAGATCCATAGTCAAGGAAAGATCACTTAAGTGAGACCCACAAATATCCTTGTGAACACATCTTAACTCTTTGTCAGATTTCCCACACTCTAAACACTTAGGGAGAGTACATTCTAGATTTCTCTTAGTCATGTCATTAGCAATGAGGAGATGCTAATATGCACTTTGGGACAAGGCAAGATGGTTTGAAGAGGGTAAAGTATTAGACGCAAGGGCGATGGAATGGAGGGAAGCATGAGAATTTTGGAAGCTCGAATGGAAACTTTGATTTTCCTTTTTTTAGAATCCACATAGCTTTTGACCTTTTTCTTCTTTACTTTGAGGTGCTTTTGATGACAATGCCTGTAAGTGGATTTCGAGATCCATTTTTTATTTACTTTTTGGCTTTTGATTGTCTTCTTCTCTTTGAGGACCTTTGCGGTCTTTTCAACACCTCTATTGCTTTTTTCTTTCTTCGAAGTCACATGTCGATTAGATGGGACATGGTGACCTTGAGATATAAGTGGATTCTTATTATTTTTTCTTTTATGTTGCACATCCAAGTTACTTCCAAAAGACTTGGGAATGATGGATGAAAGAGGCTTATATGACTGGTTTAGGTGGAGAGGTGGAAATGGAAGTGAGCAGGCCACTTTTTTGGGAGATGAAGGGGGAAGAAAAGTCAATGGGATGGGCTCAAGTGCAAATATATCAATATCATCCTCATCATTCATGAATGCATTGGATAGATCAAGAAAGTAATCTTCCATAGAGCATTGTCGATTGTGAGTCATCTTAGAAGAGTCAGATAAGTTTGGAGGAATATTATGTGAGCCTAACCAAGATGGTCTATTCCAAGAGTTAGGTCCCCTTTCAGGTGGTAAGAGTGCACAAATGGGAACCATTTCAATTTTGGATCTTCCAATATTCCATGAAGCTGTAAAAGAATGGGGTCTTACATACCCATGATTTGCTAGAGCAGTAGGAGTATAGCTTGGAGTAGATGGACTAGGAGCCATAGGAATGATCTCCATAGGAGGGTGGAAAGGATCATCATCAATAGCTTGATCTGGAGGATCATATCTTTCTCCTCTTTCTAAGTTTTTAAGACTAGCATATTGGTGCATAGCATCAACTAGTAATTATGTAGTAGCATCTAATATAGAGTCCCATTCAGCTAGAGACATAGTCGGAGGCAGACTTTCTTCATTATTGTCATCTAATATAGGAAGTGTTTCTTTAACAGTAGGATCTTGTTCAGTAGTAGAAGTAGTAGAGTAATCTGGAATAGGCATACCTTGAGGCATACCCAAGAGGAGAGAAGCATCCAATAGTTTCTCCCAATCAGTATGTGTGCCATTGGAGTTGGCAGCAGTAGGAGTCTATTCAATAGCAGAAGTGGTGCAACAATCTAGAATAGGCATACCTTGAGGCATACCCAAGATAAGGGAAGCATCCAACAGTTGCTCCCAATCATTATGTGTGCTATTAGAGGCAATGACATATTTAGTAGTGGCTACAGTAGTAGAAATCTATTCAGTAGAGTGTATAAAATCCTCCTGGTGAGGACCAAGTTCATGTTCTTGAAGCACTTGAGAAGGTAGATAAGACTCTTTCTGGTAGTCTGAATCAGAATTTTGATCATTCAAAGGTCTTTCATATGTCATAGGATGAATCTATGTTTCTTCATCATCTAAATCTACATGTGAGTGCAAGCTATAGCTAGGTTGGTCAAGCTCATAGCTCTAATAGCCAATACCAAATCCGTCTTCAGAGGGTTCTTCACAAGAATGTGGAGATAGAGGGAGAGATGTCAAAGACAAGATAGATTCAATTTGATATTCCCCCATGCCAATATCTTTGATCTTCGAGGTCTTTTCTATTTCTTTTAGCTTGGCATCATAGAACTCAGTGGATTCTCTATTGGCGGGAACAAAACTATCTGTCGCTTGGATAAGAATCTTAGCAGAGCAAGTATTTAGGCTAGCACTATTGTCAATGAGGACATGGGGGATACTCTTGGGGCCTATAATAACTTTAGTGTGCAGGAGAGGATTATGCGGGTGGCTCAGCAAGTGATCATCTTCCTCAGAGAATGATAAATAATGAGGCGAGGTCAAATGACCCACCATAGATTGAAACTGGTTGAGATTGAGATCTTTGGGGACATTTGCCTTGGTGAGGGCTTTATCCATAGATAGTTTTGGTCTGAAAGTCGAAGGCTCGGGACCTTGGAGAATGATCTTTGCATGAGATCAAGGGATAGCGTTCACACAAGTTGGAGATTGTGCGTAGTTATAAGAGGGAGGCGCAGGGCCTCATAAGACAAAGGGAGTTTTGGGTTTAGGAGTATCCTCGCTCCCTGGAGCAATGATCATGTCACAGTGAGAGATCCAAGGTTTGTTTCTAGAAAATTTGGAAGGTGGTTGAGCTTCTATTACAGCCTTCTCAGTGGCATTGACTGTTTGCATGCTAGAGCTAAGATTAAAGACAAACTTTGAGGGTTTTGGCATCACATTGTCAACAACCCTGTCATTCATAACATCTATGTTTTTGTTGATAATCTTATCCTTATCCTTGTTCGAGGGAGAAGGTTGTTGCTTATTGTCTTTGTTCAAATTCAATTCTCCCTTCTTGACCATAAACGCTTCTATCCTCACAGCCCACCTAATCATATTGTCAAAAGTGAGGGGACCTTGTAATCGTACTTGGTATCCAAAATTTGGGACAAGATTGTCCAAGAAGATATCAAGCTTTTCAGACTCAGGTAATTCATGCGGATACTTCATGCATAGTTGTCTCCATCTCTGGAGAAATGTTAGGAGAGGCTCCCCTTGTCGTTGTTTCAAATTGCAAAGGTCCTGGATGTTGACCAAATATTGAATATTGTGGGATTGATCATAACTCTTGTCATTTTGAGACTGACCATGACCTTGGTCATTTGGAGATTGCTTATGACTAGCACTAAATTTTTCTACCCTTGGGAAGGGGAATGGATCTCCCATATTGTTGGTAGTATTTTGATAGATCGTGAAAGAGTTGATAGGTTCAAAAGAATCAATAGGTTCAATTTTAGAAAGTGACCCTTCAGAGTCTTGCTGGTCTTGAAACAATGGGTTATAATATTCTTGAAATAATAAGTTAGACTATATCTGAAACAATGGATTGTAATACTCTTGGAACAAGGAGGAATGTGAGGATCTCTCACAAAGTTTAGATTTCATAACAAATTCAGGATGACCTTTGTCTTGATTACAAGGTTTACTTTGATATTGATCAGCATTCTGAATGGGATAAGTCTTGCCACTTCAAGTTGTGACAATCATAGATGAAAATGTAATGAGAAAAGATTCGGGATAAAGCTAGACTCTGTCTCTAAGATAATGAAAAGGAGATAAATGGCTAGAATAGCCAAGATGCAAGATGAACCTGGTATGAATTGTCAAAAAGAGATGGCTAGAATAGCTGAGATAAGACAATCGCAATGCAAGGTACAAGAGCACAATGAGATAAGGTAGACTAAAGAGAGACAATACGAGTCAAAGAAAAGATCGATTGATTCCTAACTCAAGACAACCAGTTTCTGATGGTGAACGATAGGAAAATGGAAAAATAGATCACGGACAAAAAGGAAGATCAGATTTATGTCATTGATCAAGCACATAAGACAACAATCAAGGAGTTCAAGAAAACAGTCTTCAAGCAATGAGTAAGGGACAAAGCAACCTTGCGCACGAACAGGAATAGTGACTTAGTATTTCTACTCCCTAAGGACTCTACTTGTGTATGTTCTTGAGAATGTTTTAGTAGGCACTTAAAACACAAAAACATCCTAGCAAGTTGTCTACAAGGATATACATGGCTTTTCTAAAAGGAGTCCTTGATATACACAAGGTACATGAGGCCCAAATCCATAGATGAGAAGAATTTGAAATCACACAGCCGAGGGGAGACGGTAACCCAAATCTCCTCCTTCACTTCTCAAAGGTATAAAGTTCTTTGAGGCTTAGCCAAGAGTGAAATCTAATTCATTCCCAAGAGAGGTGTCTTTCGATTCACCTCCCGATATTTATACTCCGTCGAAACATGGGAGTTAAGGTCATCCTTTGAGGTGATGAAATCCCGAAGCAGGCCTTCTAAAAAATGAAAAGTAAGTAATTCTCTATCAAAAAGTATTGAAAAGCACTAAAGGTGGAACACTTAATGCTTAAAAAAAATATGAGGTGAGTCCACAAGGTGGAACACTTAACACCTCACACAAGCTACAAACGAGTCCACAACCTAGAAAACAAGTGAGTTCCAAAAATCACAAAAGGGTTTCCTAGTGGAACAATTAACGCTTCTTTCCTATAGACCCCTCCCCTTTAATGTGGCGCTGAGATTGCAACCACGGGGCGAAAATGAGGGGCCAGGAGATTAGCGAGTCTAGTAACCCAAGATAGCAATCTAGATCAATCACAAGTAATCTAAGACTGCTAATCAATAGTACTCATAAGTGCAAGAGGGTTTGAATCATGGAATATTTAACTTTCCAAGTAAACATGAAGTGGGTCCACAAAGTGGTGCATTTAACTCTTCATGTAAACTAGGAATGAATCCATGCCCTAGATTACTCAATGAGATATTTTGATATTTGAAACCAAGAATTACTTAATATTTAAACACAAGCATTCACTTAAACACAAACTTCTATGAAAGCAAATCTATGTTTATTTATTTCCCATTAAGAGCATAAAAAATGTGTTCTATGAAAGCATGTAACACTCAAGCCAAACACATGAGAGATTAATTTTATGCACAAACCAAGTGTTATAGATATTTTAAGAACTCACCTTAGGTCCAAAGATCTGCAATCCAGCATTTAGCACACTTCTGAAAGTACAGAATCAAGACAAATCAATGGCAAACCGTAAGATATGTAACATTGTTGTCTTCAAGACAGTCTTTAAAGATTGATTTATTTGACCCATAAAATCACAATATTAAAATTTTTGGAAACAATAAAGTTTTTAGCCAACATCAAGAACTACCATTTCCCAAAATTAAAAGGTTTTATGATTCCATTTGGTTCCTCAACCAATAACCTTTTCAGACTGCAATTTTTCTATCATAAATCAGATTTAAAACACCAAACCCTGCCTAGGGAATCACATATCTTTCTCAAAAAGAATCCAAATGAAACCAAAATAATTTCACAGTAACTATTAATCAATCTGGTTTCCAAATATGTAAGCCATTTATTTTTCGCATTCATAAATCATTTTCTAAGAATAAATCATTTCCTGCAACTCCAATACAGATTGTTAAAAACTAGTTTTCACTAAAATGCCCATAACTTTCACAAATCTGCATAAAAATGACTCAAATAAAAAGGAAATGAAAGATAATTCACATATATTTCCAATGAGTATTATTAGAGATCCTTTTTCTTCATAATTTGTCAGCACCAGACGTTTCAATCTGACTGTATTCAGATAATCTCAAATCTGCAAATACCCACTTTCACCAAAATCATCATAACTTATTCATTTCTTTATAAAAATGAACCAAACCAAAAGCATGAGAAAGAGGATTCATAATTATATCCATCCATTACTATATTACAAGTTTTTCAAGTTTTACATGGCCGTACAAGGCCTAGAACCAACACTAAAATTGAAAAAACAATCAAGAATAAGGCCAAAAATTGATCTTTTCTGCCCCACGGTGGGTGCCAAAATGTATGTGACTGAATGTGACCTCTAAATCAGGCACAACACAACATGGTAATTATTCACTTGATAGAATTCAGGAGAGAGTATGAAGAACTCAATCCAAATTCCATGTTGAGGCAACCTGTTGCCTCCTATGTGAATGGGGTGTTTGAATACTCTCAGAACGAGAGCCAACAACCGGGAGACCAATTCAACAATGGAGGATTTGAAATCTATAATGAAGATATGCAAAGCTGAAATTAAACTAGAATGTGATGCAATTAATCTAAGATACTTGAAAGTAAAGATGAAATGCAATTTAATCTAAGAACTTGAAGCAAATATGATATTAAACTAAGAACAAATAAGAAAATTTAGTCTAAAATGTGATGCAAAGATTATACTAATAATGAGATATTAATCTAATAAATGCAATAAAAAGCTTTGAAAACAATGAATCAAATGAGACTAAAAAAATGCCTATAGTGTAGATGCTCTCAAAAATTGCTCTCTAATGAAGAAAAAGAGCCCAAATAAATAGAAGAGCCAAGAGGAGGAGGAAGAGTTTCTTGATTCGAAACTCCTGACCCTTCATATCTCTTTTGGGACAAATAAGTATGAATTACTTTATTAAAAGAATGGAAAATGCCACATGAGGACCTTTCAATTATCTCAAATTATTAATTCAAGAAAAGGTGTCCATTCAAATAACAACCAATTAATTAATTCCTTTTTTATGTGTATTAGCCAAAGGGGGTGGTTTGATTTAATTTAATTTAAAGCACATAGGACTTTACAATTAAATTGATGTATCATAGGGGTAATTTAGCCAATTAAGTCAAAGACTTTAGGAATTAATTTAATATTTGATTATTGCAAATTGGGGTTTTTGCAATTGACATCAAGTCAAGTAAAGTCAAGCAGGAGAGAAAAAATTGCCTAGTGGACTAGGACTTTTGAAGATATGAAATTGAAGAAATGCACCAAAATTGATTGAAATTAAATAGGTGCCAATTTTGGGGTATTACACAGTGTCTATGCAGTTAATTGTAAAGGAGGTTTTGTACCTAGTGAAGGACAGTCTTGGCTTGAGGTGTATTTGCAGTGAATTTTGTGGCTATTTAGGCAGGTTGGGTAGTTGAAACCCTAACCCTTACGATGGTTACCTGTAGCTTCTTGCATCCTAACTTATTTGGGATTCCAAGGTAACCAGGGGTATAAGTAGTCAAGTTTTTGACTTTGTATGGGTTCCTTCTTCTGTAAATTTTTTAGAAGAATTGGTTCCATGTGAAGGGTCTTTTTCCTATAGATTTTTTCCTTCTCTCTGCATATAGGGTGTTTTTTCTTTCTCTTGATGGTTCAGAGAATACAATGCATATTTTAATAGATGTCTTATGTATGAGATTGCAGCATACTTGGTATTGTATCAAGTTGTCTCCATTTGGGTTTTAGAATTATAGATTATAGCATCAAGGGTGTGTACTCTTTCTACTTACATTTCCAGTGAGTGTCTGTAATAGAGTTGTTTTCGCAGAAGCAACTGAGTCTAGGACTAGCGTTCAGATATGTATGGGCTGGAGTATCAAAGATGCATCATGCTTGTCTTCTAGTGGATGCTGGTTAATGTATTAATTATTCCTAGGTCTTCCTTTGGATAAGTGATAACATATTTGGGTGCGCAGGTGGTTTGGTAATGTATGATCTAGTCAGGGTGAGTGTGTTGTGTTCTTGTTTCATAACTGTCTCTTGCAGTAGGGTATTTGACTTTGTCGCCCATTGGACAAGGCACTGGTCTATTAGAGACTTAGGGTTTCTCAGGGGTCCCTTCAAAGTCATTTTCAAATCATTTCCCTTCAGTTCCACCCTTTCCCTTTCATGTTGTTAGGATAGGTTTTTGGCTTTCAATCTCATTCCATGCAAGTAGGGCTATTGCATGAGACTTTCTATCATTGGGGTATAGGATACCTATAGGAGATTGATTGCTATTCCACATTAATCTGTCTGCAGGCCTTTGGTTTTGTCATGAGGTGTCTTGAGTGTGCAAATAAGGTAATACCCGCCTGAGTGAATGTGGAGCTCAAAGAAGAAGGAGGATTTCTCTCTATCCTCATCAATTGGTTTGTTTTTCTTGTCAAGCTTGAGTGCCTAACCTGAGTCTAAGCCCAACTATTTTATTCAAGCTTTGTCCTGCAAGGAAAAGAGCCAACATAACATACCCACAAAACATCTAAATCAGATCAGACACAGTAAGACACAAAATTACAGAAAGTGAGAGGGACTAGTAACCCCAATTTCTATTGACAACATTCATAAACTTTAATCCAATAAGAGATAAGTCACATAAGAAGGCATGAGGACAATGAGAGTGTCACAAAATGCTTTTCCATATCTGAATTATCAATGAGAGATTACAAAGAGTAGAAAACTAAAGGATAGAAAAGTGTCTCAGATAGCTTTCTAGGAAAGAAACTTTCCTTTTTACAAAATGTGAACTCTGAGCTCTAAGGCTCCAAAAAAACAATCTATACATCCCTCACTACACACAGGTAGGAGTCCAAAAAAACTAACTAGGGTTACAAGATTTACAATTTAATATCAAACCCTAGGGTACAAATCTAATCATAAATAAATTCTGCAACAAGGTCAATCAGACATATGGTTTTCGTGCCCATCTCTGTACTACAAATAACTTGCAAACAAGCAACCCTGACTTGACAACCTCCTGCAAGCCCACTGAGCCATAAAGTTTACAATCTGATTAGATACTGGAAAGGACCAAAAGATAACTGCCTAAAAGATCTCTACAAATTCCTTAACTACAACTGCCTGCGAAATCATCAATTTCTAGCTACCCACACTTGCAACATCCCCCTCAGAAGAAAGCCTGTGAAAAATTAGCCACACCACTTTGAAAATGTCATTGGTCACATGATCGCATGAGCCCAAAAGTCCTCATGTGATCATGTGACTAGCTTTTTTTAAAAAAAAAATTCCCTCTACTACCACACCGAACACCTGGCCCACAAGATCTACCACCTCAAAATCCAATGGTGGTCGCATGATCACATGGGATCGAAAGATCCCATGCAAACATGTGACCACTATAGATCTTGCATCTATGGGGCCCATGTACCAAGCCCACTGCAACCTTCACTGACTGCTAAGAAATGGACACGTCACCACCCGAAGCCCTATTGACCATTGACGGCTCGTCGCATGATCGCATGTGTTTAGAAAGCCGCATGCGATCATGCGACAAGCGTAAGATGATCATTGCAAACCTAAATTTGGGCTTTACCTCAGGTTTACTTTCTTCTTAGTTGGTAGTCACTGGAAGTCTTACTAACTCCAGGCTCTATCTAGTGACTACGAGAAATCTTTAACCATGCAACCGCACACCTACTTTACCAACCTTGGGCCCACCTTGACTGAGATTCAAATCTAATGATGGGTGCATGATCTCATGGGGTTGGAGGATCCCATGAGATCATGTGACAAGTGTAGATCTTCACCACATAGTCATCGCATTAAAACTTTGGGCCCACTAGCAACTGATTGCAGCAGTGCACTTAAAGGCTAGTCGCATGTTCACATAGCCTAAAAAAGGGCTATACGATCATGCGACAAGTGCTAGAAACTTCTCCAAAACATCAATGGGACCCACCTGGTCGGAGTTGCACACTTGGGGTCAAAAATATAGAGGGTTTTCAAACCGAAGGTCGAAAACACAGAGATTTTTTGACACTAAACACTTGCGGCTAGAGTATTTCCTACAACCATTCAAACTTGAATATCTCTGAGGGTTTTGCAAATTAGAGCATGTGATCAAAGCTAGAGCATGGTGACATATTGAAGAACATAAGGTTTAGATCACAAATCACAAAAATTTGTGGATCTACTTCACAAATGAAAACAAGTTGCAGCATGGTGGAATGAAACAAAGACCTAAAAACTTGGCCAAATTTGTAGAATAGGAAATTTTGGGCAACAGCCAAATCATAATTATGTGGACCAATAATCTCCAAATGTGCATGTGTGGCATTGGACCAACTGTGAACATTATACCACCTGGAAGATCAAATGGATGGCACATGATCTGAAGGGCTTAGAAGATTCCATGAGATCATGCACCCGTCATCGATCATGAATCTTTTGACTGAGATACCAGGCCCGCCTGAGAACACATCTAGCTCACCAATACACTGACCAATAAGATGCCACCATTTCAGCACCCTCTGACAGTGGACCCACCCACTTAGAAAAGCTACATCATAAAAGAGAATCAGCGGTTGGCGCATGATCACAAGCCTCTGACACATCTCATAAGAACTTACGCCCACCATTGATTCATTGCAAGTGTCAGGACCCTCTGACAAGCCTAAAACTCAAGTCCCACTGATGACTACCATATTATTAATACATGGACCAATCACAGACCGCCATTTGTATCTACATGTCACCTTGGACCCATAGTTTGAAATGTCGTGTCACAAAGGAAAATTGACGGCTGTCGCAACTTCGCATAGCTCTGACAAATCCCTTGTGCTTTAGCGACAACCATTGGATTGAGATGGTGTCAAAGAGACTGGGCCTGGGAAAAACTAAAGCTGAAACATAGGAAAAATTAAAGCGCAGGACTTAGGCTTTAGGGAAAAATTAGGTGCTAAGAACTATAGGAAAAATTAAAAGCCGCCAGAGGTAAAACTTAGGAAGAATTTAAATGGGGCCCACCAAAAATATAAAGCACCTGCATTTTAGGATTTTTAAGTGGCTCGAAAAGGTAACTTAAAATTAGAATGAGGCCTAGGCACACTTAGGGTATTTTCCACACAATGGCTAGATTTATGAAATTTTACCAAGGCTTTAAGGCTAGAGACTTAAAAACAACTGCCGAGACCAGAAGAAAAGGGCTAGAGCCATGAAAATTTTTCAAGGTACTAACAAAGGAGTTGTCACTTCTATCATGGCCTTCTTCAAAATGTCAGACTACCCTGGAATAGCCAAAGAGTCCCACATGGACATGGTAATGTTGACCTTCTTCATGTTGTCTACAATATTGAAAGGTGTCACTATGTCTACTCTTTGTTGTGCCTTCACCATGATGGGCTCCACTTCTTTAGAATGTTGGCCTTCTTTTCTTGTAATGATAGGAGCCTCCTTAGGTGTGATGGGATTAGCTTGCTACAGTGGCTCTGCAGATGTAGTGGCTTTGGCATTAGAGTCTGCTCTCTCCATGTCTTGAGCTCTCCTTTTTGCTCTTATATAGGCAACAAAAGCAACTTCGTCATTGACTCCATTGAAGTCTGGTTGTTCCCAATTAAAAAGAGCAGTCTCATGCTCTTGTCATTCTTGTTGAGGAATTGACCCACTGGATGAAGCCTCTAATTGAGCTTGTGAGGCATTTTGAACCATTAGGGCTTGGTTCATCCATCCATTTGAACATGTAGCCTGATTATGTGGCTGATTACAAGGAAAACACCATTCATTATCCATAGTCCATATTATTTTGACTAGGAACCATATCCCTCATTGGATTTTCAGAATTCAGGGGTGCAGGGTTATATGGTTGGAATGGTTTTTGGTTAAAACTTTGTCTTTGTATGTGTTAGGCTATTTTCCAGTCAATGCAAAAATCCAATGAAAATGGCTTTTTTCCCTGCAATCTTTGTTATGCTGTCTCTGCCCGGCCTGTAGTCACAATTTTGTCTTCTGAAGTAGATGCACTTGGTTTTATGGTGTGCGCTTTTGGCCTCATGCTCTTTAATATGTCACCTAGCTCCAGCTCTAATCGCATCTCTTAAATCATAAAATCCAGGGAGATATCCAAGTTTTAAGGTCTGCAGGAAATAGTCTCAGAATCTGCCTAGTGTCAAAAACCCACAATGTTTTTTGAAAACCCTGGATGTTTTTGATCTCTCACCAAAAACCCTATGTGTTTTTGACCTCGCAACTTTTCCTCTTTATCAGCATTTCCTATCTACGCAGGTGCAATCAGATGGTGGGCTCGAGTCTTCAAAACATTTCAAAACGATTGGTTGTCACATGATCGCATATCAAAAATTTCTGACATGCGACCATGTGACCGATTGACACATGTCCCAGCGGGCCCATCTCAGGGGGCTCTAACAAATTGTTAACCGGTGTGCAAGATCAACGATCCTCACTATACCGTGAGGAAAAGATGCAAGTTTTTTAATCTTCGCGCTTTAACGAGGGTCGTTGATGTAGTTCAAAAAAAATATGTTCGGTGCGGTCAAGGGTGTCTGATTTGTCTGTTTACATTGCCTATGAGTTTGCAAGTGGATTTGTCTTCGCAGAGATAATTGGTTTAGGGTTAGTGTTTATGTATGTATGAGTTGAGGTGTCAAAGATATTTCATGCTTGTCTTCCAGTGGATGCTGGTAAATGTATTATCTATTTATAGGTCTCTTCTAAGGGGAGGGTTAAAATCCTTTGAGTGGATAATAACATACTTAAATACATAGGTGGGTGCTAAGTTGAGATTTGGTCATGGTGTGTGATTGATGTAAGGCATCAACACATTAAATATATTGTTTCCTTGAATCATAGTTATCTCTTGCAGTAGGGTATTTGACTTTGTGGCCCATTGGATAAGGCACTGGTCTATGAGAGACTTAGGGTATCTCACGGTTCCCTTCAATCCATTTAAAATCATTAATCATTCAGTCCCACCCTTTCCATTCTTGTTGTTAGGTTAGGTCTCTAGTTTTCATACTCACTCCATGCAAGTAGGGCTATTGCATGAGATATTGGTTTCATTTGAGGTACAAGATACCTATAAGGGTTTGAAAACCATTCCATAGTCAGTTACCTGTAGGCCTGTAGTGTGACACAAGTTGTATGAGTGTGCAGATGAGGTACACCTGTCTAAGTGATGTGGAGCTGAAAGTGTAGAAGGATCTCTCTTTGATCCTTGTTAGTTGGCCTTTTTCTTGTTAGATTTTGAGTGTTGAGTGAATGTGACACTAGCCCTATCAATCCTTATGTCAATCTCACCTTTGGGGAAAAAGAACACCAACAGTATGGTGGCCTATTTTGTTGATAAGGCTATCCTTGATTTTGATATTGCTGATTAGGACCTTGTTTCTTCAAATTTGTGACCTCTTTAGTCAAGGTTTGCAACAAATTTGTCATCTCTTGTTGACTTCTTTGTTGGCTATTCTTCATCTCTTGTAGCTCTTGAGAGAAACTTGCTCTTAACTCCTAGCCACTGGTACTGGCCTGAGGTGCTATTATTGTGGGAATAGGGGTAAATGGGGGTACTTGGGTAGGTGCAATGGGTTGAAGGCTATAGAAGATGAGCATCAGAGGCCTTCTAGCAATCATGCTTGCTTGGATTAAACAATTTTCAGCCCTGACAGCTATGTCAAAAGCTTGGGGTAAGGAAGTACCATCCATAGACTGGATCATGATAGAAATTTGACCATTCAAGCTTTGCAAGTAGTAAAGAAAAGCATGGTCATTTGATGGTCTCATAGAGACTGGAATTCTATCCCATGTTTTGAGGAATCTACTATTTTAATCTGTCATTTGTTCTTGAGGGTCTCTCTTAATGGTTGTTAACTGCTCAACTAGAGACAAGTTATCTAATTTATCCTCAAAATGCTTACTTAATGCATCCCTTAACTCATCCCATGAAGTAATAGAACCAACAATTAAAGTTCTAAACCATTCAAGAGCCTTACCTTTTAGAGAGGCTACTAATAATTTTGTGGCCACATCCTCTTGAGTTATGTTGTATATGTTGCAGACGGTGGTCACATCTCTTGTGTTCAAAAGTAGTTGTCTGCCCTTCACCTGTGAAATTAGGTACACTCTTTAGTGCCACCAAGGGCACATCATGATGTTGAGAAAATACCAAGGGACTTCCTTGGTTGAATGGTGCAAAGGCAAACTGTCTAGCCATTGTAGGAGCTGTGATTTGAAGATTGACAACTATGTGAGTTGTATTTGCTGCTGGATTTGAATCCTCTTCTAGATCTCTAGTTAGAGATCTGCCTCTTCTTCTGAGATGAAAGGGGAAAGGTCTCCATTCTGAGGTATCCGGTGGTGTAGACTGAACTCTCCTTATAGGGGATGTTCTTTGAGTTGACCTAGCTTTGTAACTTCTTTTTTAGGGAAACTCTGAAAATGCAGTAGGCTTTGAGCTCCTAGTCTCAATCTTTCTCATAAACTTTAAACAAGGTTGGCCTGGATCTTTGAAATCAGTGGAGTTGCTAGATATATTTGATAAAACACTTCTAAAAGTTTATATTATGCAATCTATTTATCAGAGATAACATAATCTTCAAACAAGAATTTTGTTTGTAGTAGTCCCACTGGGTGTGCCAGAAATGTTATACTCTAAGTTTTCACCCTTGTTTCAAGCTCTCGTAGTCTTGATAACCTAGTATAACATGGGAATCATCTCCAGGTGTGGGACCTATGCTAACTGAGATCAGACCTCTAGGTTCTAGGCTAGTTCCTCTTGGATAATCACCTTAATTTGCATCTAGACATGAAAGTAAAACTTGAGGGGAAAAGGGATAGAAGGAATGCTTGGAAAGGGAAAAGATTGCAACAAAACTACCTACTGGGCGATACACCAAAATTAGGGTATGAATTGCAGCATAGAGAGATAGAATTAATGAAAGGCTTAGGTCTAGTAGGTCACAAATTATTGAATAGGCTTGCATAAGTGTTTCATAGGAGGGCCTGAACATAAGACACAACCTATGACCTGCAAGCAGACATTCACTTGTGCAACTCGGTGTAGGATTGAGACAAGACTGTTAGGGGGCTGAAGTATACCCACAAAAATATCTAAATCAGATTGAACACAATAACACACACAATCACAAAAAGTAAGAGGGACCAAGAACCCTAAGTTGTCATTGAAAACATGCATAGACTTCAATTCAATAAAAGATAATTCAGACAAGAAAGCATAGGGACATGAAGAATTGTTACAAAATACCTCTACAATGTTTGAATTATCAATGAAAGAATACAATTGTAGAAGCCAGAGGGCAGAGAAAATGCCATAGATAACTCTTAAGAAAGATGAATTTATTTTTTACAATTGCCTCCTTCTGAGCAGTAAGGCTCCCAAAATATAATATATACATACTCAACTGCAAGTAGGTAGGAGTAAAAAACCTAACTAGGATTGCATGGATTTTACATTAGAATAATATTCAACCCTAGTCCCATCAAATCTAATCATAAATACATCTTTGTAATACTATGGCTGATCATATATTGTGTGCCCATCTCTGTACTGCATCAATCAGCGGACAAGCAACCTGGATCCATCAACCTGTCTGCAACAGGCCCACCATGAATGCTAAAATGGTACCTCACAAGGACAAAAAATGACTCATGAAAGCCACCCAGGCTTCCTCATCATCTTCTTCAATTGCAAATGTCCTATAGACAAAAATTTCTTAGGTACCTCACCACTCGCAGCTTGTTTGAATTAATCGCTGGCAAAAAACCCTCTGAAGAGACATTCAAATTTGAAATATAACAACTAACTGGTCATCTTAAAACATGTCCATTGATGTCCTTTTTCTCCTAGCAAATGAATGTCTCAAATTAACCTTATAGCAGTCGCAAACCTTCCTTTGAAAAGTTAATGTCTACCTCGGCACACTACAATCAATAAAATCTTAACACGTCAACACACCTGTCATTTTGGCCCCACCTCGAGATTTTCTTTCTTAAGTCATTCGGTGACTATGTGATTGAAGACTTTTCTCTAAGTCACAAAGAACTTCTCATAACCCTAGTCTGGTTAAGTGACTACTCAAACAAAGCGGTCACTAAATCTCTAAGTCTTTGGGCTAACCCAGGTTAAACTCAGCGAACAAGAGAAATCCCTTAGTTGCCGATTCGCAGAACCTTACTAACCATGGGTCCATTTGCCACTTGGAATTCTTTCATATGCCCCAATTGCCTCATCAAAAAACACCTCAGTAGGCTCTAACAATGGACCTATTGTAGCGTTGATCAATCCAACGGTGGGTGCATGATCTCATGGCCACCAACTATTCCTTCAGATCATGCACCAGCCCTTAATCCTTTTAGAATTGGGACCCCACAACACATCAGATCCTCTAAAAAATCCATGTCATCACATAGCAGCCAATCAAATGCAAGCATGTCAGTTCCAAGTAGCACATCGGACCCACAACCCAGAGACTCTCATCAGACGGTTGTCGCATGATCTCATAGGGTTAGAAGATTCTATGAGATCATACAACCACCGTAGATCTTGGCCTTTCTGACACATCCATAGACCTTCTAACACAGTCCCACTGACAGATCCAAGCTGTCATCTGGCCAACCAATAGCGAACGAGCACGTCAGAAACTGAGGACCCACCTGACAGAGCCCAGAGATAAAGTAAGATCAATGGTGGGTGCATGTTCTCATGTGTCAGAAAAGCTCCTTTAGATCAAGCGCCAACCATTAGATCATCGTCGACTAACAACCATCGGGCCCACGCTGACATGGCACCAAATCACAAGTCCTAACCAATAGAAGGTGTACATCTTGGAAAACATGGCCGGACCCATTCACAACCAAACTCTGTAGATAGGAGGATCGATGGTTGTCATAAGATCTCATGGAATCTCCTAAGGCCATGAGATCATGCGACAACCGTCAGATCTAGAATCTTGACTTAGCTGCTAAGAAGAGACCGCCAACTCAAAAGGTAACCGTTCACCGGATCACAAGTGTTAGAGCTTTGACCGCTGGGAATTGGAGATTTGGCAAATGAAGGATTCAATTGCGCACATGGAAATTGATGGAACTTAAGTGACTGATAAAGTTAATGAAGAAATATAACAAGCCAAAGGGGCTTTATAGGTTTTTTTGCTTATAACGGCTAGTTTTATGAATTTTTAGACTACAGACCAAAGAGTTCAAAGGATTGTAGAGGCCAGAGGGTTTGCAATGAAGCCATAAAATTTTTAGGGATGCTTGGCAAGGTTAAAACAGGGACCTAGGGATAGATTTCAGCCAAATGTATAAAATAGGAAAATTAGGGTAACAGTTTGCATAAGTGGAGTGTGTTTTAGAAAAAGAGTCATCATCATGTATGAATATGTCATCCATTAATAAATCACCCTCTTGTATCAAATCTTCTTCATTAGGAGGGGATAAATAAATGTCTCTATCCAAGGGATCATCCACAATGGTTTCATGAGGAAGAGAGTAATCAACATCCAAATCCAAAGGTTCATCCCAAATAGCAAGATTATCATCCCTACCAATAAAGAACAATGTAGGATCGCCATAAGTCACCAAAGCTTGATCCCTAAAGGGGAAAGAAGCTAAATTATATTCTAAATTAGGATCATAGAAAAGACATATATTAGGAGAAGAATTAACATCAAAACTCATCTTTGTAGAGGTCAATTAAAGAGGTTGTGGAGGGTGAAATAGGAATAGGATCAATGGAGATCTCATTCGAACAATTTTCATCCTCACTTCCATGTACCTCATTAAGGGATCTATCCTCTTTTGTAATAAAAGACTCATCAAATTCAAAACAAAAATCATACATGTTGAACACAAAGTAATTCTACAAGCATGAAAAATGTAAATATTTTTGTATTTTTAAGAAACTTTTGTAATTTTTTTGTATTTTTAAAATATAAATGCAATAGCATAAAAGAAATCTACTTTTGTAAGCATGTAAGATCTCACACAAAATGTAAATCTAACACCAAAAAGAAAGAGTTGTCTATCACGGGCTCACCAAAATGTAAGAGTGAACCATAAACAAAATAGGTCATCTAATTCCACAAAAGAAAGGGGTAAGCTTGTTGGATTCACTAAAATGTAAGATATAAAAATATGGATGGGGTCTAGAACAATAGGAGTTTCCCATAAAAGAGACCCCAACCTATATTTAACACATACATAAAATTCTAATGATAGAGAAAGTAAATATAGAAGACTAATATTGAAATAAAGAAATAAAAGGTACTTACCTCTGAAAATGAATCACCAGAGATAAACAAAGAAATAAAAGGTACTTAACCTTGAAAATGAATTGAAATTACAGAGATAAACAAATTAAATAGAACAATTCACCTTGCTTATGTTGAAATCCTTGTGGAGGATTCCAATCCTTGAATCGACAAGTATGGATGCTCCAAATGAATGTAGAATTGAATGTAGGATGTCTCAAATCAATTTTCTTTAGATCTTCAACACCAAAATTGAATGGATCTTGGAACAGGAAGAGGCTTGAATGGATGTGATTGGAGAAATCTTCAACAAGAGGGACCCATAGAGCTTGAATCCTTCAATGGATACTAATGGATCTCCTTGATGAATTGGATCTTGAATGCTTGAATTCTTTCCTTCTCCTTCTTGCTTTCTTTTTCAATTGCTTGATTTTTCTTCCTTGAGTGCTTGAGAGATTATGATAAGAGATGGATTGAAATGAGAGAGGAAGGCCTCCTTTTATAGTGATCTAGGGCACAAACTTCTAGAGAGGCCGCATAGAAAAAAATAATTAAGGGTCCATGGCACAATACTCTAGAGAGGTGCACATGGAGAGGAAATTAAATTAAGGCCTTGACAAAAAACTCTAAAAGGGGTCCACCCTTAAGATAGAGATAAAAATAATTATCTAAGAGCCTTGTCACAAAATTTGAGGTAAGGCCAACCCCAAAGTTAATTTGAGCATTAGGCGCAAAACTTGAGAAAGGATTATCTCAAATAATAAATTAGGAATCCTACACAAAGCTTGAGAAAGGTCTACATCAAATATCAATTTGAAAATTTGACACTTAACTAAAGAAATAGTTGCCCCGAAGAGGGAAAAGAAATCTTTCTGAAACCTGACATCTGAAGACTAAGATTTTGAAATTTAAACCTTGGGTCAAGGTCAAGGATGAAATTGACCTAGGTCAGGTTTGAGGCTAACCTTGACCTAGGTCAGGGTCGAGGTCATCCTTGACCCTGAGGTCAAGAATCTCATAATCTCAATTTAGGATGCCAGAAGTATGCAAAAAAGAAGTGGAAAATGGGGTAGAACATGGGAAAAATCTAGATCCAAGTCAAAGACCCATTCAAGGATTTTTCCATGACCCCAAACCACTTACTCGGAGAAGAGGTCGCACGTGTGAAGAATCATTTGGTTTTGAAGCTGAGAATTTATGTGGTTATAAAATATTATGTAACGTATAATAATTTTTATTTTGTATTTGGTTAAGCCTATCTGAAAATGTTTCCAATTTCAGATTTTTTAAATAAATTTTAGAAGTAAATTGTCCAGTCTTTAACTATTTATCATGCAAATATGCCCTGTGTGTAACTATTTATCACGCAAAGTGTCAAAAAAATATATATTTAAGATGATTATTATTATTAATATCAAGGAAATCAAAATTCTCATGTTTTCAACCCTTCAGGATAAGGTATGCTTACATGCATTATTCAAAGTTTGTAATATGGATCTTGTAATTGTGCACTTAGTATGAAGTCAAATTGTTGAAAAGCACAAGAAAGTAGGAATAAAACCTTGAAATTCATTTAGGTTCCCCTCATTTCCCATTGTGCTTTTCATTTGCTAGTTATATCATCTTTCATTTTGTAGATTAAAATTGAATAGAACTTCAAAGGATTCACACTATCTCTTACAAAGATTTCTTATAAAAAAATTATATCTAAAAAGGATGTCGGTTGACCCTTTAAGGAACACATATTTATAAGTAAGGATATATTCCAATAGTTAAATTATAAATAAAGTTTCATGATAATAAGTAGCTAGTGATCATGTTAAGTTGATTCAAGTAACATTGTTAGATATGTTACTTGTGCCATAATTAAACTATTTAATTTGAAAAACAAAAATAGACACTACTAAATAATGACAATAGAAGAGAAAATCAAAATGAATAAATAAGACTTTGCACAAACAAATATAAAACTAAATTTATGAAACATAACAACTCTTCGTAAAAAAAAAATCAAATTAAAATAAATCCCAAATAAATAAAAAATCATAATTACATTTTATCCTACCTTAACTTTTATATATATAAACTAAATAATTAAAAATAAAAATAATATAAGTTCAATTTATAGACCCCCATTCCTACCCTGGACAAATAAAAAGTTGAACTCATAGCTTGAATAGCGTAAACGCCTGGACGGAATAAGGTAACCAAACGATCTCCCTTCTCCGTTCAACTTACCTTATTATTATTTTTCTCAAATCTTCTTTATAAGCTGAGAATTGATGGTAATATGTTTGTTGCATCGATTAAAGCGCCCACTCTTATTCTTCATTCCCAAATTTCCACTACTACACTCATCTGGACGCACGCAGTTAAAATCATTTTCGCTCTCTTATTTCACTCACGGTCGGACATTCTTCTCACAAAATAATAATAATATTTTAGAAAACTGTATAGCAGAAGCAAGAGAGAGAAATTAGGGTTTTATCGCAAGGGGCAGGCAGAAACATTCTCAAGAGGGTTTTATCATAAGTTGACAGCGTTTGAGAGCTTTGCTTAACAAAAATGGCACTTGACAGAGAATATGAGTATCTGTTTGCTGTAATGATGGGAATGGCAATGCTCATGGCGGCTGGAACAAGTGTTGCCGTTGCGGGAGACACAGAGATTAAGCCGTTGTGTTTATTTTCCTTCACTTCTATTTTACAAGTTTCGAACACTTGATCTTTGAGCACAAGAGAAACTAGCATAATCAAATTTTATGCTGGACAATTCTGTGTTGTGTCTCACAATTTTATATTGGTCTCGCTTTTCTTTCACTACAGTTTCTTTCGTGCTTCATTTAAATGCTGAAATTATGATGCTCTCAATATGCTACGGAAAAATAGAAAATGTGTTTGGCATTTACATCTTTCCTGTTCGTCTTTCATATTTAGCACTACTTAATACATTTTAGCTTTTCTGATTTTCTTTGGTAATTGTTGAACTACCGACAGACGTAGTGACTGTGAAGTGTATGAGCAGGAAATGCCATTGTAATCATCGCTCAATGTAAACCTCACAAAAGATTTACATACATATTTATTTTGATTTCTGTGGTCGCAGGATCGAAACCCCTTCGCTCTCTGGCAGAGCCAACTACTCAGACGGCGCCATTTCCTGTCAACATGGCAAGGATAACGGAAATGAAATCTCGGCTAATTCCAGTTGTATTCGCTGACATTACGATAAGTGATAGGGCAGCTTTGAGGGAAGTGATCTTATTCTTGTTCTTTTTGCTCTCGCTCACTTTTCTAGTTATTCTCTGCATGAACCGTGGCTTCCGCAAAGTTATATTCACTTGCCATTCGATTTAGGAGCACTCCGGGACTTGGGGCTTAAGATTTCGCGCCATTTTGACAAAATGTCACCAATGAGACTTTCGCCCCTCTTTTCTTGAAACACCACTTCTTTTAATTTATACCAAATAACCAGGCCTGCTCTAAATTCTTATTTTCTATTTTCCTCTGTACAGAAATTTAACATGATTGATGTTGTTTAGAGGTAATCTCTGCGGCAACAAATTGCTTGTAATTTTGTGGTTCCTCTAAACAGTGCTACTTAACATTTAGAGCAGTTTTTTATTAATTGAAAATTATAATTGTTTCCTCTGCAATTAGCACAATAGTAGTATTTTGGAAAACTTTATAAGGACAATGGTTATTCTTCTTTTTAAAGAGATATTTAGCTTGTGAAAGAAAATACTACTAACTGCACTTATGAGTGCTGAAGATTTTGTCGGGAAGGACAGTAACTCTGTTAAAATGGTATTAATTTCGTTGCATCTCTCTAGTATTTGTCAATTGTCTGTATGAAATTTTATACCTATTATATTACACAAATATTGTAATACAGTAATAATTAGAAAACAACACTTAACAGTGACTACTAAGCTTTATCTTTAATAGAATTTATTTTCTTAAGATTTTATGAGTTCAAAATATTCTATCTATACCTTTTCATCAGATGCGAATGCCAAATTCCATCCCTGTTCCATTAAAAGGGTGTTTACACTTTAACGTTCAATATTTAACTAGCTAATTTATTAAGGAAGAAAGCCGGAAAGGCTGGCTTTGACTCCAATAACAAGTTTCTATTAGAACAAACTTTCATTTTAATATTTTTTTAATTAAACATCGATTGATCAAAAAGGAAAGCTTACAAAAAATAGGAGTGGAGAGGCGTGCCTCGATCCACCAAGTTCAGATCAAAATTTTAAGTACAAAATAGAGACGATCACTACAAGATATGAAAAGGTATAGAAAGGACAATCACTAAAGAATATCATTATAGTCCTCAATCTAGGAAGTCCAGCCTTGATCCGCTTCCATCCACACCACTTTCTTCCTTTCCAATATATGGGCGAATAATTCCATCTTGTCGAAGTAGGGACCTCTAGTCTCCCTAATTTCCTTAAGCAGTCTTTTAAGGGCTTCATCAAACGCTCTCTGATTGTCAGCAATGCTGGCCCATTCCAGACCATTCTTCATCTCGTAAATAAACATCGTGGCATGCCCATCATGAAGAAATCTTTTTAGCTTCTCACTTTCCAGCCACATAACACAGCAAACCTGCAATATAATTTTAAAACATATGAGTTTCAAAGGAAACACAGTAAGAGTTCTACTATTGCCTTGGAATTTATCCTCATTTATATACTTCCAAATATACCAAAGGATGTAAGAAGAAAGAATGTTCCAAAAGAAAATAGCATCTTTTTGAAGACCAATTATGTTGCCAGTAACAATATCAAGAATAGTAGCATGTTTAGTAATGGAGATCCCAAAAAGCATCCAAATAGTTCTGGACAAACAAAAAAAATATGTCTTATATTTTCAATTAAATTCCAAACAAGGCAAGTATCAGTACCACCAATTTGATTCTTAACAAGCAGCCTATCCAGCAAGAGCTGCCATTTAAAAAATAAAATTTTGGGAGGAATAGGAGACTTCCAAAATTTCTTCGAAAGTTTTTGCCATTCAGGAGGGCCTGAATTCACAGACCATAAGGAGTTAAGGTGAAGTAGAATTGAAGAGTCTTTATTGAGGACTTTATAAACATCCTTAACTTTAACCTTAGGAAGAAGGGAACCATCATCCCATCGGAAAGAAAGATATCTGTGAGAATCAACATCACATCTATGAGGGAGATTGAGGAAACCACAGGCATTTTTAATCATATTATAGGTGCATTTGTGAGAGGCAGGGAGATCAAAGATGTTACTAATATCCTGCCAACTCATGAGGTTATCATTCTCCAAAATATCCATAAAATACTTAATACCTTTGCTATGCCAGTGTCTAGCAGAGCAGCCTTGGGTTAAGGCAAGAGGTTTCCCATTGTGCTGAAGATTCCACCAAATAGAACGTTCACCATGAATCAAGTTATTGTTATCAAACTTAGAGTTATATATGAAACCCTGCATGTGCTCCCATGCCTTCCAGATAGATTTAAACACCAAGGTACCTTGGATAAAGACAGGAAAGGATCCAGCAACCAGATCAGAAAAGGGGAGGTTTTTTCAAGATTTAGTCTGTTTGGGGGCACCAGCCTAGATATTGTACCCTAATAAGATCTTCCAGGGCTCTTGACCATCAAGAGTCTGAAAAATCCATTTAGCAGCAAGGGAGATCCCTTGATGCCTAAGATCTTTTAGACCCATACCACCCAACTTCTTATCAACATGGCACCATTTCCATTTGATAGCATGAGTCTTCCTTTTACCTTTACCATTTGACCACAGAAATCTCCTAATAGCCTTCTAAATTTCAAACACTTGGTAATTACTAAACATCCAAACAGAGGAATAATAGATACTATACGATGAGAGGATCTTTTGACAGACCTAGACTCTACCAGCAAGAGATAACACCCTATTATCCCACTTATAGAGTTTCTTATTAATTATTTCCTTAAT
Organism: Chamaecyparis obtusa; assembly: GCA_027943335.1. Taxonomy (NCBI): domain Eukaryota; kingdom Viridiplantae; phylum Streptophyta; class Pinopsida; order Cupressales; family Cupressaceae; genus Chamaecyparis; species Chamaecyparis obtusa. The sequence goes on from BSBK01003762.1 coordinate 295,957, forward strand.
CCAAATTCACATGTCCTTTAGAGAGGGAGAGATGGAAAAAGGAATACCCAGATATCGAACAAGTTTGTAAGGACCACCCTAGGAATAACCAGTCTGCAGATGCCAATTCGAGGGTTCCTCTTTCCATCCGAGCAGAATGGATTTAGATTTGGATATGCAAGCACCTAAAGCTATTCCAAAGAATTCAAGTTTCTGGTTAAGATGTTGAATATTGGGAAAGGAGAGCTCAATAAAGAGTGAGGTATCATCAGTAAATTGAATATTAAGAAGTTCAGAGTCATCAGGCAGGGTGATACCTTGAACTTTAGGGGATAGAGAATCATCTCTGAGAAGGTAGAACAGAGCATCAGAAGCAATCACAAAGAGGGTAGGAGCAAGAGGGCATCCTTGTCTAATGGAATGGGAAAGGGGGATAGGGTTAGAAAGATTGCCATTGACTTCAACCATGGCTGAGGAGTTCTTAAGGAGAACTTGGACATATCTAGAAAATTCATCCAGGAAACCAAAATCATGGAGAATGGTAAGAATGAAATCCCACTCAACTCTATCATAGGCCTTTTCAAAGTCAAGGAGAAACATGGCAGAGTTCTGATTAGAAGATTTAGCCCATTCCATAGACTCCCAGCTGGTAATAAGGTTTTCCAAAATATATCTCCCCTTGATAAAACTAGTCTGGGTGGAGCAAATAAAGTTGGGCAGAACATTCACAAGCCGAGAGGCCAGAGCTTTAGCAATAATTTAATAGGAAACATTAAGAAGAGTGATAGGGCGCTAGTTCTTAATTAGAGATTTATCCCCATCTTTCGCAATAAGTTTAATAATTTCCATGTTAATGGAATTTCCAAGGGTGCCAACATCATAGGCTTTAGAATAAAGGTCAAAGAGGTCCTTAGCAATCCAGTCTATATTGGCTTTATAAAATTCAGCAGGAAGGCCATCAGGGTCAGGTGCTTTATCATCTTTGCGAGAAGATATAGCATCGGTAATTTCTTGGAGGGAAATCCCGACCTTAAGGAGAAGAGCTTCTTCATCAGATATTCTCCTAGGGATAATAGCCTTAGACATATTCCTAATATCCTTAGCGAGATCAGAATCTTTAGAGGTGAATAAAGACTTATAAAAATTTTCAAAAGCAACAAAAATGTCGTTAATATCAGAAAGAACCTAGTTATCACCAACAATCTTGTCAATTTTTTCTCTAACCCATTTTTGCTTCAAGATATTGAAGAAAAATTTTGATCCTTTATCACCATATTTCAGCCACCGTTGATGAGCTCTAACAGAGGCCCCCCTAATTCTAGTATGTTGATGCTTCCTCAGGGAATCTCTGGCAATGGAAGCACGTTGAATATGCATATCAGAAGTGGGATTTAACTAAGCATCTTTTTCAACATTCTGGAGACAATCATTTAGACTATTTTCTATCGTTCTATAGTCTTTAGCTTTTTTCTGCCCTAAGGTTTGAAGAATTTTCCTCCAAGAGGAAATATTCATGTTCCACTTATCAATTTGGGAAGGGAAGTGGTTAAAAAGGTTGAAAGATTTGATCATTTTTATAGCAATAATAGCATCCTGGTCTTTTAACAGGGGAGGATTAAGAATAAATTTCTTACTATACTGGTCACTAAAAACAACCGAGTTTCTAATGTTAATTTGAGCAACAATGGGGAGGTGATCGGAGAGAGTTGAGGGGAAGCAAAAATAGGAGAATTTTGTTGGTTAGGGGTGAAGGAGACGAAGTTAGAATTAGCATAAAAGCAATCCAATCTAGAGTAAATCCAGTTAACGCCTTGTTGGAAATTGCACCAAGTGAACTAGAGCCTGGAAGTATCATCTTTACGGCCTTCAAGGGGATCAACAAGGTTTAACTTTTGTTTAAACCGATCCCAATGAGATTTCTCTTGATGTTTCCAGGCAAAAGGAAGGCCCCCACACTTATCATCCTGGCTTTCAACCATATTAAAATCACCAGCCAAAACCCATGGGATATTGGATAGGTTATATAACCAGTTCCAAAAGGGAGATTCTTTCTTTAGTATCATTAGTATTCTTTCTTCATTCTCACTTTCTTCAATCTATTTTGTACACTCCTGTAAGACTTCTTAACTCACAACCTATGTGTCTAAAATATAGGTCTAGTTGGACAATTGTTTAAGGAAGGGAAAAAGATGCAAAAATTATTTACTATTTTGTCAAGTCTGAAGTCTTAATTTGTTATTTTTTTATAACTTGATTGTTTTCCTTTGTTCCTTTTGATATTAATTTAATAAAAATAATTTTAACAATTCATGTGAATTCTATTGTGTGCATTTTTTAATATATTTTAATTTAATTTTCTGGATTCGATGATATTATTAAAAATAATTTTGATATATTTTAATTTTGATATTAAAATATATGATTAAAACGTAAATATTAAAAGATATTCTAAAATGAATTTGCCAAAATATATAAAATAAGTCTTATATAAATAATATACATTTACTCTAATTTCTATCAAATTAAATCTACACATTACCTTTTTTATATTTAAACTTCTTTATAATAATTATTGTAATGAAATCAGACTCCTTTATGATTATATCAATATATTATAACTCTAATGTATCAAATGATATCCAATTTATGAAATGATATTACATTAATAGTGTGTTTATCAACTTGATTTTTATTTTTTCTTTATGACTACTTATTTTTACAAAAATATTCTTAGATGAAAATAATTTTCTAGATACTCTAAAATATTATTTATTCAAATTTGTTACTATTTTTGACTTTCAGTTTTTAATTTAAAAATAGATGAAAGTCTCAAGTCTAAGACTACTTCAACATATGTAGAAGTACGTAAGATGGTTTTTTAACATTATAAACTTTAAAAAAAACTTTCATTAAATAAAATTTACAAAACTTGTACGTTTTTGAGGTCCGTGGTGAACAGTTAAGAAATTATAATCTTATTTTTTTTACAATTTTATTTTATAATTTTTATTTTATAATTTTTTTAATAATTTTGTTTTAATAAATTTTTTAATAATCTTATTTAATAAATTAATAATACATATTTTAATTGAAAATTATATAAGTTAAAAATATAGATATATTTTTATTAAAAAAACTAACAATAAAAAGGATAAGTTCAAAAATTAAAAATTAAACATTAAAATTAAAAAAATATAAAATAAACTTTATTCCAATTTCACACTATGGGATTCAAATAGAAAATAGACTATTCCAACTTTCATTTTTAGAATTAATCAATCCGAAAATAGATCTTTATTCTACAATAAACTTATTTTAGATAAATTAATTCCATAGACCACATAAGCCCTTACCTCCTTCTCCGTTTATAACCTGTACAAACTAACTTTATTCTGTTTTGCCTTCTACTTTATTTTGAAAAAGTTGTTGCCTCGTTCAAAGCGCCCCAGGCGCGCTGCTGCAATCGACTTGTTTCATTCACGACTCAACGTTCTAAAACATCAGTATTTTATCGTAACGAGCGTGCAAAAATTCTCTATAAGAGGCTTGCAGAAAAATATGCTAAACTCTGTAAAAAGTGTACGACTCGCCAATTATATAATTTTGTAGCATTTTCGAGCGTTCTCTATAGAAAACGGCATTACAGACAAAATATGAGTATTTCTTTGCCGTATTGAGAATTGATGGAAATATTTTTGTTGCCTCGTTTAAAGAGCCCATTATTAATGTGGTGATGCTGCATATCTTATTCATCGTTGGCAATTTTCTTTTCCACTACGCTCGTATCTCCACGTACGCATCCCCATTCATCTTAGCTGTCTTCTTTTCCACTACGCTTGTATCTCCAATTACGCATCTGCATTCATCTTAGCTGTCTTATTTAGCTCAAGATCCGACCTTCCAACATTCTCCTCCCAAAATAGTATTAATTTTAAAATTGCATACGAAAACAATTTCCGAAGCAAGGGAGGGAAATCCTAAGATCTGAAACATTAGGGTTTTATCGCAATGGGCAGGCAGAAATCCCCTAAGTGAGGCTTTCTGTAGAAGCTTATACTCTATTCTCTGAAAACCTTTCCTAAGAAAAATGGCATCTAAGAGAGGGTATGGATGTTTCTTTGCAGCAATGACTGGATTGGCGATGATCATGGCGGTTGGAACAAGCGTTGCGGCTGTGAGAGACACAGGCAGTATGCCGCCGTGCATTTCATTTCTTCATATGATAGTTTGATTGTTTTGGACAATTGAAATCTTAGCAGAATAGAAAGTAGCATAAACTATTTGCCTCCTGAAGAATTTTGTGATGCGCCTCCCACAAATTTTATATTGCTCAACTTTTCTTTCCCTACATTTTCTGTCGTGCTTCTCTCATACTGTTGAAATTTATGATGCTCTCAATATATAAAAAGAAATTACAAAATGAGTTCGTCATTTAGGCATTTCCTCTCATTTTCTTTAATATTTATCCCTGTTTAATACCTCTTTTATTTTTCGGTTTTTCTTTTGTAAGAGTTATCCACCAGGTATTCCATAAGAGCTAGTGACTGGAATGTGTATGAATTGGAAATTCCCTTACTAATTTTTGTTGAATATGGATACAGAGAAATTTATTTTTATTAAATCTGTGGTCGCAGGATCGAAACCCTTCCGATCTCTGACACAACCTACTACTCAGGTGCAATTTCCTGACAACATAGCAAGGATAACGCAAACGAAATCTCGGCTGTCTGACAATGCTAAAGCCATATTTGCTGACATGGTGATAACTGAGCAGGTGGCTTTGAGCAGAGCGATATTCTTCTTGATCTTTTTTGTCTTCCTCCCTATTATAGTTGGTCTCTGCATTGTCCGTAATTTCGTCAGAATTAAAGTATTTGGGCGTTGGATTTAAAGGCACTCTGGGAGTCGGAACTTTAGATTTCTTTGCAATTTCATAAATATAATCGATGAAGTGCCTTTTCCTGTCAACATGGCGAGAACGAGCTGTTCTACTCGTATGAGGATACATGAAAAGGCTTATATGAGGATAGGAATCTGGTTTTGGTTCTTTGTAACTTTTCTACTCTTTCTCTTCGTCAATAGTGGTCTCTGTATTTGGTTATTAGTACGATAATTTGATTTAGCAGCACCTTGAGAGTCAGATCTCAAGATTTTGTTCAATTTGGTAAATATTCCCCTTAAGATCCTTCCTTGCTGTTTTAGAGCAGTCAATATGTCTGACTTTTGTACGTTTGGGAACAATCCATTACATTCATTCTGGTTCTTTTATTTTCTATTAACAGAATTTAATCGAGATTGGAATTAATAAGGGTAATCCAGAAAGTGTTCGTTAATATTTAGAGCTACTTCCTATCAAATGACAATTATAATTGTTTCAATGCAATTAACACAAAATTAAAATTATTTTTAAAAGATTTCAAAGAATTATGTTATTTCTTTTCTACTCGACAGTTATTCTATGAGTGATTGTAGATCTTTGATTAGTGCTTTTGATTGATAAACATTCTGCTGGAAAGAGAATAATTCTCTTAAATGATATTAATTTTATCTTGATATCTGTCAATCATCTGTACAAAAAGTTGTCCAAGCCCTGCCTTGAAGTACGTCTTTAATCTATCCGCAGCTCATAATACACAAATATTGGAATGCGCCATCAGAGTAGACGTCTCCACAGTAGAGATTCAGATTTAAATCTGTCCATTGTTCCTGATCATCGTGTTTTTTATGATCTCCATTTGTACTTTACCTATTTCTTGCAATCCGCTGACTCTTATCTAGCCAGATTTTTATTCAGCGCTTGTCTGCAAAGGTTCAGCTTTCACCTTAAGATATTTTTCCTTTCGATTCACCAATATTCCGAAGCACAACACGTCTATCTTGTTTAAAAATGATTGTTATTTCATAGAATGTTGGGGGTTTGGAGAGCTCGCTTGTCAAAAGACAGTTCAAATCTCGTCCGAATTCAGAAATCTGATAGTATCTTCCTTGGAAAAATCAAATTTTCTGTTAAAGAATTGTTGGCTCTTGTTTTTGTTTGGAAAATTAGCCAATGGCAATAATGCATAGGTGCACAAGGTTTGTGGGAACCCTTCCTAGTGGCTATCTTATAAGCATTATTTTTCAATAGTGTTGAATCTAGTAATAGGATTTTATTCTCCAATGTTACTTATTCAGTAATTAATGACAACTTTAATGCTATTTTCTTTCTTCATTGAAAGTTTGGCAGCTTGAATGGAACTTCATTCATTTTTAATTTTGATCATTCTCACTTTTCTCGTCATTCTCTGCATCAATCGTGGTCTCTTCGATTTCATTATAACTAAGTGCTTGGTTTAGTAGCAATTTGAAAATCAGATCTCAAGATTTTGTTCCATTTCATAAATATCCTTCATAAGAATTATTCCTGCTATTTCGACGCAGCAATCCATTTCTTTCACAAATTTCTGCAAATTAACAAAGTCTGCTACAAATTATGGTTTTCTTTTTTCTCTGTACAGAATTTTATTATGATTGAAGTTAATAAGACGTAATCTAGAAACTATCAGTTAATATTTAGAGTTGTTTCCTATCAAAAGACAATTATAACATTTTACGCTGCAATATTTAACACAAAATTATAACTATTTTTTAAAACTTTGAGAGGATTATAGTAGATTATGCTTTTCTACTCCACAGATCTATTCTGAGGTAATTGCACATTTTTGGAAAATATTGTCACTAATATTTTTGATTGCTGAAAATTCTGCTGGAGATAAATTATCTCTTTTAAACAAGATTAATTTTATTTGAATATTTACAAATTATCCGTACGAAAAATTGAAAATGACCCTGCACGGTAGCACTTCTTAGTCTGTAGACAGCTCATTTTACACAAATATTGCGATACTTATCAGAGGAGACGCCTAGGCAATAGAGCCAATGCCAATGCAAATATAATATTTTTATTATAACAAATAGTTTGTCTATCAATTATTAAATTAAAGTTTCTTGAGCGTTCTTATATATATTATAGAATATATATATAAGCTAGTACCAGTGGCACGCCAACAAGAAGATCCAAATAATTATTTATAGGTAATTTTTATGTCAAATAATTTAGTTATTATTAATTATTAAAAGTAGTTTTAAATAAAGATTCATTGCATAGTATGTTGGTAAAATGGAGGTTGTGTTATTGTGCCAAACAAGCTTCAAATCCAAATTAGGCTCTTCTTAACTTTTAAATCAAAATATTTAATATTATCTTAATTTTATTTTTTTTAAGATTATTTTTTTTTAATATTAAAATAATTGAAATTGAATGTCTTATGAATGCAATATTATTCAAAATAGTATAACTAATTTATTTTTAAAAAATTACATATATTTATATTACTTTGTGAAATATAATTTAAATCATTTAATTTAATAAATATATTTAACAATTCAACTATAAATATTATATTGCAAATAGAACTTTAAAAATTTGGACACCAATTTGTTTTCTTATGTCAGTTGGGTTTAGGGATGGTATTGAATTGGTTTATGTTCTACAATTTAATTTAGTTTTATGTTCGGGTTTAGTTTCATTTAGTATTATTGTTAGAAATTAATTTATTTAATGAATGGTGTCAATTTTCTATATGATAGAGGTCCAACATAGCATTTAGTGTTTCATTCTATTTAGGATTGGGTTTCAATAGGGTTTTCTATTAGGGAAAATATTTTGTTGGGTTTCTACCTAAGAGTAAATTAGGTTAATGTATTCCTATGGTTAGAGTTCAATTTGGTTGAATCCTCAAATATGTTTAGGGTCAATGTATTCTACGTAGAGGGTGTAATTTGGTTTAGTATTAGAGTTAGGTTTTAATTCTTAGTTTAGGATTATGTTTAATGTTTAGTTTAGTGTTATAGTTTAATTTAATTTGGTTTACTGACATTTTCAGTTCAATATAGTTTAGTTTACCATTTGCCTTCTCTCTCTCTCTCTCTCTCTCTCTCTCTCTCTCTCTCTGTGAAAACTTTAGTGGCAATTAGTTGTCATTTGGCGAATGTCACATATCGACAACCTGAGATTTGGCGAATATAATACATATATTGCATTGACCCTATCGCCCAAAATTTATTAATATTGGGTCCAATGTCTGGGCCCATCGTCCATGAGTTTATTTAATTTTATTCATTTCTTTCACATTATCACCAATGGAATATAATTTTTGTAAATGTTAAAGTTTAAAAATTTGCCTATAATTTTAAAGTGGCCCCAAATTGACGGCCTATATTCGCAAATATTTTTACACATATATATTAATAGGTGGCCCCAAATTCACTTTGCATTTTGCAGACACATGTCTCAAACTAATGTATTTTTATCAACTTTATTAATCATACCAAGGTATTGGATGACCCATAATCACTTCAGAAATAACACAAGATGTGTTATAATTATGGGGGCTTTGCCAAATATTTGTATACCTAATACAGGTCTCCTACCGAATTTTTTGAAAGAGGATTAGTATAAATACATTCAATTATGAGTCTTATTTTACACAATTTGGTTTCGTTTGTTAGTAGGTTCAAGGTTGATTGGTTGGTTTTGATATCTCAATTTGATCGATAGTGAAGTTATAGACTGTTGAGTGCATTGACGAGTTGTGACTACAATTGAATTTGAGGCAAAGGTATGTGATTATTATTCTATGACTATGTAATTTTGAATTCATTCTTATTTAGTAGGGCCTAGTTAGTGAACAGTGGTGACCAAGGAGAACTCAGATATGATTTTAGGGCCAATGAATTGTATTTATATATATTATAGTCTATTGTAACTTCTTCAACAAGTAAACATTTTTTTTGCACTAGCAGTCGTTGCTTCATTGAATAATCAAGTTGTTGAACAACAATAAGGATAAGGCTCCCGCATATGGGTAGAGCCAAGAGAGGCCAACAAAACAAAGAACCTTATCACCGTACTTTGGTCATGGTGTTGGAAATGTTTATATGTGTTTGAGTTGTGGAATCCATTTTCCCTTCTCATTTACAACTAGCACCTGATTATTTTCTAAGGGAAGAATCAGATTTGAGAAGAGTTGTGGTGTTTAGGTTATATGCTAGATTACATTGTGAGTCTATTTTCAGTTTGTGGATCTATCTAGTTTGGTGAATCACCTAAGTTTAAATTTTATTTATTTCATTTTTATGCAATCTCTCTCTCCCTTTCCCTTCAAGTTCAGTTTAGTTCAGGTGATACAAACGGGGAAGCCAAACCTTAATCCAGAGGTTTATTCTTAGTGAGGTAGTCCCACATCCTGAGAGTATTCCCATGTTTCATGGGATTGCTAGGTTTTATACTTAGCCATCATGGGTGCAATCCCTAGTGACAACACTTTTCTTTGGAATTAAGACCACAATCTAGAAAGTGTCTCATTATTTTGTTCTGGGTTCATATTGCCAGGTGTGGAATTTCTTCACAAGCTATAAATATACAAAATGTAAACATATAAACATTAGTAGTATCTTGTATATAATAAAAAATATATATTATAAGATTATACAAGATTTACAAATACACACCAATCATGCTCACTAGACCATGAAATATTGAAAAGGATAAGTATTTTGGGAGTTATTATTATTTTGGGAGTTACACAAATCTCCTCACTAGACCACTAAATTAGAGATTATAGACAATATATTCTGGAGGTGTACAGTCACATTGTCTAGTCTGTAAAGATATACAATATATTTTTGCAAAAGAAACTTGCAATTGAAGATAATAACACATCAGAATTTGGCATTGTAGTGGAGGTGATTCCATACCTAGTACAAATTATTTTCTCTAAAGCTTCCAGATGGCCTTTCTCTGGGAGTTGCATTAAGGCATTCAATTAATCATTAATGCATTAATGCCCATCTATATCTAGGTTTACATCTGCATCACACATTATTAAGGAAAAAGTTCCTAATACAACTGAAGAGATTAATTAATATGGAAATTGAATCAAATGTAAGAAACATATGGCATTAATTTTCAAACACAGTGACAATTTAAAAGTATTGGAAAAATAAAATGTACAAGCAATGATAGTGCACCATGGGAAGTCACAATAACTATGAACTCATAGAGGATTTTCATTGTTTCCTAAAAGAAGATCATTTTCAAAGTGAGATTTAGCTACATAGAGGTGAATCCATGACATACAAAAGGTAAGAGAACCTCAAAGTTTCTAACATATAATGGTATCATGTCAAAAGGACAACAAAGTGTAGTTTTTAGAACAATGGAACAACCATCTCTCTTAGAAGGAACAACCATCATGTTATAGAGTTATTGAATATGGCCATTATCATGAGATCATGGGGAAAAACACATCTATCTACTACTAATGAACAATTTATTCTATAGAGGCAATTTTGAATTCTATGCTCATGTGAAAAGGAAATGTCACTCAGTTTGAAGTCCTAATAGAATAAATACAATAAGAAGACATTGACATATCATGCCTTATATCAGAATCAATCACAATAAGAAGATGGAACAACCATAAGGTACAAGCATGTGCAAGTCATTGTAATCATTGGAGATATGTTAAAGGTTAAGTACAATAGTAGAGCACAACCATGATACAATTAATGAAAGTACCATAAAACATATCTATAATCAATCATAGAGAAAAGAAATAGTGACACAAATTATGATTTGTATTTTAGTGCCACCAAATACTTTCTAAATAATCATCAATGTATTAAAGCATTCCAAAGTATAGGATAGCAAGGTGCTTCAATACATAGTTGCAGTGATCAAAATAGTATTTTACAATATCATGAAGTAAACAAATGCAATGTTTCAAAATAAGGCGAACTAAAACAAAAAATGATAAGCATTGTCATTAAACACAACATAAAAGGCATCTTTGACATTGAGCCCTCAAAGAATAGGTTTGATGTTTTCATGTTTTGAAAGTTAACAAGGTTTATATTTTCATCATGAATACATGAAAACAAGCACAAAGGATCACAATAATTAATCTCTAATATAAAGAAACACAATGACTATCAACATCAAAGAAGTGGTGTAGGAACTCAAATATCATCTAAAGATAATTTGTCATGTTCTCTTTCCTCTACACTTTTACAGGATATTGAACGTGAAAGAAAAAGAAGTGAGAACCCTGAGGCAATGAATGAGGATGATAGTGACGAGGTAGCTGAAATAAAGGCTGCCAATTTTGAGGAGTCAATGAAATATGCCCAAAGAAGTGTCAGTGATGATGATATTCAGAAGTATCAAGCCTTTTCACAAACACTATAGCAATCTCGATGCTTTGGTTTTGAATTTCAATTTCCAGATAGACCTGATGGTGCTTCTATTAGTGCTTCAGATGTATTTTCTCTAGAAAATAATAAAGATGACGATGACTTATATAGGTTGCACATCCACATCTACATCTGATATAAAATTTATTATTATAAAGTCTTTTTATGGAAATCTATTTTACATTAGTCTATATTATTCTGAAACCTTGTTATAGAAATCTGTTTTATATTAATCCTCATAATTAGTTAGCAAATCTTCTTCTTTCTTTCTAAATTCATGAATGATTCTATTTTTCTATAGGAAATATCATAAGTGACAGATAAACATGAAATCAGCAACAAATATCTACCTCTAAATACAACTCCAAATGAATGAATAAAAGAAGAAAATGATAATGATGATTGGGTATCCAGTAAATTAAACAATTTAATCATGCAAACAAATGTGGATGTGGATGTCTAACCTTATGCTTTTACTACTAAGTCTTTGTTTGTCAGGTATACTGATTATAAGTACTTGATGTATCAGGTTATTTATACATCCCTTGTATTTTCATGAATTTAATCTTATAAAATCATCAATTCTTAAGCATTAAGCATAGTGATAGGTCAATCTTCATTTAATTGAAAAAATGAACTTCACCAATGAAGAAAATAATGAGCAGCAAATAATAGATATTATTAACATAGGTTGAAGCTAATCTCATCCTTTGATTATAAGAAGGATTTCCAAGCTCCTATTTAAAAACAATAGATATTATTGAAATAAGCGGAAGCCAATCTCATCCTTTCTCTTGTGATCTTATATCACATGATTTCAAAGCTCCTATTTGAGAATAATAGACATTATAGACACATAAGTTGAAGCTGGTTCTTCCTTGCTCTTGTGATCTTATATCAAGGATTTCCTAAGCTACTTTATTCAAATTGGATAGTATTATCACTTGATATTCATACCTTCTCGATAAAAAGAAGTGTATTGCTAGATGCCTAGTGACAAAATTCACCCTCTCTTAGTTTTAGATTGAGGCCAAGCAGCTCCAGGCTTTCAGTGGGATAAGCTTTAGTATCCATATGGCATTCAGCAAACACACCCTTCTTAAATCCATTTTTCTCATCCTTCAATGTTACCAAATACATATTTGTACTCTTCACATAGTGATAGTAATAAACTTTAAAAGGAAATAACATAGAGCGACAGGCCACATGCTTGATGGAGGAGGGAGCCAAGAGTTTTACTCCCTTTACTGTAACCAAATAAATAAACATCATTGTAACATGAAGGAGCAAAAATATCAAAGAGCATTCATGACTTCTCCTTATTTTCAATGCTCAATCAAGTTGCTATTGTTTAAATATGTCAACAAACTGGCATAATAGAAAACCCTAAAGAAGAATAATACAAAATAGAGAACGTAGAAAGCCTTCAAGTTGAGAAATGTGCAAATATTGTAGAGAAACCCTTGACCGTAACATTATATAATGGAACCTTCATCGAGCCATGAAAAGAATAGGTAAACGATATAAAAATGTGATATATTTTCTTGTGTTCTTCTTCAGAAGAATAGAGCCTAGGAAAAATCATGACACATACCTAGCAACAAGCCCAGATTTGTAAAAAAGAGTCTTAGAGATCTTCTAATTAGAAATCTTCTAATTCGCATTTCCAGACAAACCCTAGGATGAATCTGATGATGCTCAACCAGATGAAGCAACAATCCTAGATTTGTAAGAAAGAGTTTTAGAGATCTTCAAATTCATGTTTCGCTCGCTGCAATTCCCTTGAAAAAATTCACTATGATAATAATGAATGAGAAATGAAACCCTTTTTTTTAAGTTATGCCTGCATTCGTCAAAATTTTGACTCACACAGTATTGGTCAAAATTTTCACTAACACAGGCATAACTTCAAAAAAAATTGAAAGTTTTCCTTCTATAATCTGACCAACCAAAACCTTTTTAAATTTCATGGTCAAAGATTTTGGTAGAAAAACTAGGTAAAATGTAGTAGCGTACATCTGAAAGATGCAAGTTCTAGATACTGCTTTGGTATTATTGTCAAAGAGAGAGACATTCAGATGAAAACATGTGTCAGAAGAAAAGAGACACAGTAAAGATTCAAAGGGAGCAACTGTGTGGATGGTCAAGAAAGCTAGGCTAAGTGATTCAGAATCATAATGAAGCTAGGGATGTTACAAATTTTTCTGATGCAATGACAAAGTTTTGGATTGGTTGGTGAATCATGTGTTATTCATATGGTGTTGCCATCAATGCCAAAGAGGGATATTGTTGGAAACTACAATTGAAGCAATTGTTGTATTGTCATTGATGTCAAACCTTAACTGGTAAGATAGTTGCTATCTAAGAAAGTGCTATATCTATTGATTGATGAAAAGGATTAGGGAAAGGGTGATAACAATAGAACCTAGAGAAAGGTTGAGTTATTTGATATTTCAATGAGTACTTGATTATGTGGCACAATGATAAGATAATGTATTGTTTATTTAAGTAAGAAGCAAGACTCAACAAATAGACTTAATCGAGCAAAAGTGAAGAAATCTAGTTTAAGCCGAGTGTTGTTAGTGTCGATCGAGAGGCAGTATATGTTGAGTAAATTCAGTGTTGACCAAACATCAGTATATGTCGAGTGACAGCATTAGTTGAGGGAGATAGTTTGAAGAGATGACCGAGTCACGCAATGACGACCAAGGAATTGAACATAGTATTGACCGAGTATTAGCAATTTACATTTGAGGAAGAATTTAGATTCCTAGCCGGCTTAGTTGAATTCTTGGATTATGGGTATGTGCAGGATCATGGTATGCCAAAAAGTGGTGATGTGAAAAAGAAGTCTTGATTGATAGACTCTTTGAAAAACAACTATAACTTTCAAACAATATAACATTTTTAAAATCTAAAATATACATCACATTCTAGGCTTCACCTTATACAATAATGATAAACAATTCTTTCAATTTGATGAAGTTTAGACTAAGTTAAGGTGGTCAGACACGAGAGTGTTTATATTCAGAAAAATTTATAGCATAAAAATCATAATTTATTATTTACTTGGAAAAAAAAAATAGAAAAATATACATCACATCCGAACCTGAGTCTACTACTTTTATCTAGAATCTTATAAAAAAATATTATCATTTGATTTTATTTAATGTGGTCAGACATACACCTACTTGTTATCTTTCTAGTCCTAATTGATAGACTTATTGAAAAATAGCTATAAATTTCAAATTGCATAACATTTTTGAAATCCAAAATATGTGTCACATTCTATGATTTTTATACTACAAGAATAATTTAAAAGAAATCAAGTTGATAAAGTTTAGACTAAGTTAACGTGGTTAGACACGAGAGTCTTTGTATTCTGGAAAAGTTGTAGAAGAAAAATCATAATTAATTATGTACATGAAAAAAAATTACTAAAAAATATATGTCACATTGGGACATGATTCTTCTACTTATATCCAGAATCTTGTAAAAATAAATTATCATTTTATTGTGTTTAGGGTGGTCAGACATACACCTACTTTTTTTTTCTTGAAATTTTAATACTACTACATTGAAATTTGAAATTTTCAACATATAGAATAATTGTTTTTCAAAAAATCCCTAGTATCTTAGAAACTAAATTCAATTTTATATAGATTCTCTTTTTACATATTTTTGATATAATATTTATAACTTCTTCAAATTTTTATGTCAACTTACCCAAACCTAATTTTTTAAATTTTCATTGCCACTTAAGGTCCTAGTTTGGCATACCATGATCCTGCACATACCATTATGTAAATCATGTTGACTTTATTAATTGAGTGTATGGAGCATTTAATGCACAATAAACCATTTTATTATGATTCCAATAAAGAGATTGAAGATGTTTCTAGAAGGATGTATGAAGGACTTAAATGTTGGAAGGATTTGATGAATCTGACCTAAACCTAAGATCTACAGAGGAGATTAAGTGGAAAAAGATAGATCTACCTATTGAAGAGGTATAAAGAAAACCTAAGTGTGAGGTTTGAAAAGGATGATGGAGTTGTTGATGTTATTGACTGATAAGTCTAAGCAGAAAGGTTGAAGGTGAAGGAATTGATCAAAGTTGTGATTGCTTGAAGAGATTTTCGAGCAGATTAGTGAAGGAGATGGAAATGGTATTCAATAAGTAAAGCCATCATATATGTGTGAATTGGATATATTATTTGCAAATTGAGTTGTATGTTTTTAGATCAGATATTACTGTTACTTTCTAACCATTATATCAGTCTAAATCCTTTAATCAAGGTTGACCTAACAGTCATTGTTTAAATCCTTTAATCAAGGTTGCATTCTAATGGAATGTAGTTAAGTCCTCTAACAAGGCTCACTCCTAACAAGGTGGTTAAAATCCTTTTATAGGGTCACACCTAGCACTGTGTTTATAAACCTTTGATAGGGTTGGCTTTTCAAAGAGCTCACTTTAGAAGAGTGAAAACATCAATAACATGTTACAAAGTGGTTTTTGCCAAATTGGGTTTCTACTATAAATCCTAGTGTCATACTTGTGTGAATGTTTTTGTGTGAACATTTCTATGTTTTGCAAGATTAAATACTGTTGGATAGTGGACAGCATTGTTATATATTTTAGGCATACATTCTTTAATAACCAAGTAGTGTTGGTGATTAGATCTAAGAATGTTGAAGTGTTTAAAAGTTTTATTGATACATCTGGACCTGAGAACAACTAGTTCATGCCCCTCTCTATTGTTCTAAATCATATTAACAATTGTGATGAGAATTGCAATACATATTGTAAGAGGATATACGAATTACAAAGATCTGGTATTGAGATCTGGTGAAGCATTTGGTACAGTTTGGCATAGGTAGAGGAGAAAGGATAAGTTTATGAGATCAATAATTATTTGGTATTATTCTGTTGAGTTATATAGAGATTAGTTGGACAGTGTGTTCAGTGATCTTTCTCTTGAAGCTTTTTGGACAGTGGGTCCTTCTTTCTTCCATAACCCTTAACCAGGTTAGAATCTTTTAACAGGGATTCAAAGTCTCTTATTAGGGACTCATATGTACTGAATGTATTTCATAAGACTCCTAACAGAGTCCATCCTCTCACAAGAAATTTTCATATTAGTACATCTTTTGTGGGCATCATTCCCACTGACGTTTACTCTCTGATCAAGAGCTTCCCTAGTCAACATATCTTGTGTTACTATGTCATTGTGTATATTTATCTTTATATGGTTGCTACTTACATTGATTACATTGTTGAAATCTATTAATGGTGATAAAAGTTGTATTTATCAGATAACTAATTTACCCACCCCTCTCAGTTATCTTGGTGGACTTTACTTTCTAACATATTTTTCTTTTGTGGACATATCAACTCCACTATTAATTGAATAGACATTAGTGTATGTTAGATTCACAAAATCCTGCTCATACTCATTATCTGGACGATCATCATTAATGTGATATGCTTCAGGTGGATGCTCCTTATTCCACAAATCACTAAATAGTTGATCCTCTTCCACTTCATAAAGAACTATAGAGGTCTTTGGCTCACCAAGATTCTTCCGCATTTTTCAAAAATCATAAATTTTGGTTTGAGTCCAATTACCATCTGTACATTCATCTACTAGGTCTTTTGGAATAGATTTTCAAGATGGTTGAGTAGCTTTCTGGTATAAATTTTACAATGTCATGGGCTGCACTTTTTCTTTCTGTTTGTGCAATGCCATAATTTGTGATGACAATTCCTATACTAAAATATTATTTTCATTGGCATATTTATTAATCTCTTTTTTGACCTCATCCCAGGTTTCCACATTTTTAAATTTTTCTATCAATGGCATACTCTCATATTGATATTTTATTGAAGAGTTCCCATTCCCTCTAATCTTTGTTCCAATTATGTTGAGTGGATCATATTTCGAGTGAATGTCAACATCAAAGAGAAAAATTAAAAAACAATTTTGTGACACTTTGAATCCTCTTCTCTCAAATGTGAACCCTCCAAATGGGAAAGGCAAGGAAGGAAATATCATTTTCTTTTGATGACCATTAAAGAGTACATCTATTCTCTCCATCTATCATACATATTCCAATGTAAATACCCTCTTTGTCACATGCATTGTAAGTTTGTAGGGTTCTACCACTGAACCGTAAAACATTAACATAGTGTAGTCTTCCATGAAGTACCAATCAACCAATTATATTTCAATTCTGAGTTGAATGCAATCTCTACAAGAAACAAGCAATCTAGGCATTGGAGTGCCTATAATTTTATGATACATTGGAGCCAAAAAGAAGTGTATAAAATTGTTGTAGTTCATTTTATTACCACTCATCCTTATTTTAGGTGTCCATTCATATATTGGATTTTAGACGTGATTGAGAAGCTTATTTATCTGAAATATTGCACAATTCTTTGCTAAGAGAAGATAGCACAAGTAGGTTTTGAATCTAAATGTCTTATGTGAACCTCTTTTAATCATTAGTAATTATTCTTGCATGCAATGAACAATATGCTCAATAAAACTATATTTTACTGGTTCATTTTGACAATGAATATGAAAAATCATTTCAAGAATGTTGGCACCCACTTCTTTGTTACTCTCTAATCCCAAAGAAAATGCTAGCAAGGAAATACTATCTTGAACCCATTGCACAAAAATATCATAATCATATGGAGGCTTATGATCTAGATTCAAACTAGAACCACTTGTTATTCCTCTGATATACGAATCTTTCTGTGTTCCATCTATTTTTTCATAATCCTCTACCAGCTTTCCCAAGTCAATATGCAAACTTGAGTTTTGTTGTTCAAACCCTAGGTCCAATAGACTAGCAAATTCAGTCTTGCTTATGGACAAAATTTCCTCCTGAGTATTTTTATTCACAATCACTTTTCTATTTTCATCATAATTTTTAGTGCATACCTTGACAATTTTTGGGAAAGGGAATACTTGAGGTAACGCCATGCGTGTTGATCTAGCAACCCATAGTGCAATTTTAATTGTCCTTGCCTTTACCATGTTGTTAAATGTAGAAAATTTTGAATCCTTCTTTGGATTGTTCAACTTATTTTCAAGTGAAAATATAATTTCCATTATTCCCTTATTTCCATGGATAACATGATCATAAATATCATGGAATTCATCAGTGAAACCTCATGTTTTAACCAAATTGTGGAAGTTTGTTATCTCTATCTCTTGACTTTTCCTTTTACTCGTAATCTTGGTATGTTTTTCCCATCGTGGTAACTGGTATCACTATTTACTCATTTACACACCTACAATTTACAGGGTGATTAAAAATTAAACCCTAATTCTTTTTCTACAATAGAAAAAGTAAAGTTGTAAACCAGAAGATTTGAAAAATTTAAAATGCAGGACGTAGGTGTTTAGGATTTTAGTATTTACCTGTAATTTCAATTTGTGCAGACTATGAGTGGGTAGAGAGCTAAGAGACTCTGTTGCATTCCTCAGACCTCAATCCTCAACCTGCAAGCCATAACCCCTTTCTAAATCTCTAACACTAGTTAGAACTAAAATACTTAGATTAAAAACCTAAAGGGAAAAAATTATACAATCTTCAGTCGCTAATCATGTCATTTTTATTTCTTCTTTATGAAGATAGATATCTAATGTCACTAGGACACGTGTCACTTAATCATTTTAAATTACAATTTTAGTCAGACACTTGAAATTACAATATTTAATAAATAATCTATTTTGTAGTTTACTCCAATTTGGATTTTAATTATACTTAGTTTAGGGTTAATTCATGACATGTGCCTTATTTCTATGGGAAATTTGCAAAAAGAGGTGATCATTCCCCAAATTGGCCTGAAATACAACTTCGTTTGTTGATCTATGCTCATCCAACAGTCATTATCAGTCACTATCAGGTGTTGTGGCTCCCATTAAATTTTTCCTTGTTAGTACTCATAGTCACCTAGTCACCTCACAAGTCCAACATCATCATCGAATGACACTGACCATGTGAGTAGACATGTGTCATGATTCCAGAATGGATTTTCAAAAATGGGTTTTCTTTTCCCTTTTGGCCTGAAATACACCTTTGGTCATTGATCTATAATCATCCAATGGTCATTTTTAGTCACTATCAAGTGTCGTGGCCCCATGGGTCCCATTAAATTTTTCCTTGTTAGTACTAGTAGTCACCTAATCACATCACAAATCCAACCACAACGTCATCATTGAATGACACTAATAATGTGAGTGGACACACGTCATGATTCTAGAATAGGTTTGCAAAAATAGGTTTTGTTTTCCCTTTTGGCCTGAAATACACCTTCGGTCATTGATCTATAATCATCCAATAGTCATTGTTAGTCACTATCTAGTATAATGGCCCCGTGGCTCCCACTAACTTTTGCCTTGTTAGTACTAGTAGTCACCTCACGAGTCACATGTCATCATTGAATGACATTGATAGTTGACCGTGCGAGTAGACATGTGTCACGATTCTGGAATGAGTTTGCAAAAATGTGGTGTCTTTTGCCTTTCATCCTGAAATCCATCGTACATCATCTATCTATGTTCATCCAATAGTAGTTGGCATTCACTATAAAGAAATTTAAATACAATTAAATATTTAACAATTAATTATATATTGAGTAATGTTTAACTCGGACTTTAACATTGAATTGAATTGAATTATTTCTATTTGTATTATAATTGACAATACATTATTACACATCGATATGGCAATGGCACATTGGCAAATTTGGCAATTGGCATATAATTTATCATTATCAATATACACCACATACTTTTTTCTATTTAATTTTTAATTTGATGACATTGATGATTGATTTGAATTAATTACTAAACAATAATAAAACTATTTATTACTGTTAAATAAATCACACACATATATTAAACATTTACAATGTTTGGTTCATATTGATTTATTTTCAAACATCAATATTGATTATCTAATATCTAAATCTCACAACTCACACGCTGATAGTTAATGTGTCTTATTTTAGTAAAGGATGAAAATATCCATTAAGTTGTAAATAGGTACAAAGAATTATAGAAAAGGATAAAAAATTAAAATAATTATGCATTTATGTATATTTAAACAAAATTGGTCAAAGTCGAAGAGAAAAAATTTCATTAATTTTTTCAAAAATTTCAAGAAATTGGGGCCAAAATTAAACTTCAACCATTGATCCAGGATCATTAGACAATCTCAAATAATACATTTAACATTATAAAATAATGGATTTTATGTTAGGTTACATGTCGATGTGACTATCTATGCTTATCGATAGTAGCTAACATTGTTGAATCTACAATAAAATCGTGTCCCATATTTTGATATTCTCCAATAGAATATCTTTTTTCCATAATTAATGAAGGACTAGCTAACAAAATAAATAAATTTTCAAATGGTACATATAGTGAACGCCAACGCAATTATTTTTTTTCCCTTCAAAAGAAAATCATTCGCGTCATATATTATAATTGTTTTACTTCAAAAGAAAAAAAATTGCCTCATACAATATATATTTTCCCCACATTACTATATAATTCGCTGGGAATTTACGGAATTTTCATTCGGCAGGGAAAAAATCGCCAATATAAAATATGAAAATTCACGGATTTGAAAAACAATTTGCCTTCATTAAGAAAAATTCCCCCCTAAAATAATGTAGGATTCGCCAAGGTTTTACATTTTTCCCTAGGAGGGGGTTTCTTAAAGCTCTCTCTCTCTCTCTCTCTCTCTCTCTCTCTCTCTCTCTCTCACACACACACACACACACACACACACACATCACTATTGTTCAAATTATCCTAAGTTCTATTCTCTAGAAGAAATTTTATGTAAAAGCTACTATATTCTCTAAAAAGTGTGTCCATTCATCATAAGTTGACTGAATTTGAGAGTTTTTCCTAACAAAAATGGTATTTAAAAGAGGGTATAGGTGTTTCTTTGTAGTAATGACTGGAATGGCGATGATAATGGAAGTTGAAACAAGCATTGTGATTGTGGGAGACATAGATAGTATGTACCATGGTTTTTATTTCCTCACTTGATATTTTTCGAGTTTTGAATAGTTAATCAATAGAAAATAAAATAACCTAATGCATTTGCTACAAGAAAATTTTGTGTTTCTTGATCAAAAGTTTTATATTGTTTAACTTTTATTTCATTGAATTTGTTTCATGCTTCTATTAAATTGTTGAGGTTTTGTAAAGACGGATCTTAAAACAATCCAATGCAAAATTAGAAAAATGCGAAAGACAAGGGAGTCGAGAAACTACACCAAATGTCAAACCAACATGATAATAAGACAAAAATAATTTGACTAAAATTATAGAACAATAGTACAAGGTTCAACCAAAATTGTCGAACAAATTAGAGGAACATGTGTCCATATTCAAGTGCAATGTCAACCAATTTCTGAATACACCCACAATAGTCCTTGAGTGATAATATGTAAAATAGAAAATAAAATCTCTCAATGATCAATAAATTAAAATGAATCAAAGTTTATTTTTTTGATACAC
This sequence comes from Chamaecyparis obtusa, assembly GCA_027943335.1. Classification (NCBI taxonomy): domain Eukaryota; kingdom Viridiplantae; phylum Streptophyta; class Pinopsida; order Cupressales; family Cupressaceae; genus Chamaecyparis; species Chamaecyparis obtusa. The sequence continues at coordinate 317,787 of BSBK01003762.1, forward strand.
CTTATATTATAATATGAAATGCTTCTAATTTTAAGTTGTCATACAATGTCAATTTTGAATTTTATAAAAGATGATTTAATACCAAACAATGACTATCTATATGAAAAATGGTAAATATCAAATCAAAATCAATACATAAGAATTTGTGAACATAGAATAAGACAATTTATAAAATATACTAACTATTAATAAAAATATATCTTAATTATTAAATATTAAAACATTTTCTATTCAAAATGAGTCTAGAATAAGAAGTAAAATATAACAATTACAATTTCAATTATTGCATTTTATCACTACTATAATTTACATATAAACTAAATTTAATAGCCACTCTCAATTTCTCACATGGAAGATTATCATTATAAAATTGTAGTGGGAGAATATCTCACTTTACTTCCTAATCACTTCCTAAGATTTTGAAGGAGAACTCTAGACCCAATATCTAGATTTTAGACTTAGTTAGAAACTATCAGTTAGCAAGATGATGGATCAAAAGAAGATAAGCAAGTTGATAGATGAAGCAAGTGAATGCAGCACTCAAGGACAATATCCTCAAGATTACTCAAGCTAGGGAAGAATATATTACAATGTAATCTACAATGGTTTAATGTCAGATAGCATATACAATAATGACCTAATGTCATTAAAGAAGGTGAAGTCCAAAAGAGTAGAAATGTCAAGAGGCTTTTGAGAACCTATAATACATTTTTCATTCTTTATTTTGATCAAGACAAAGGGCTTGGTTTGGATAAGATATGGATATGATAACATGATTAGGATAATAAGTGATGGAAGCTACGAGTGAATAGTTTTGGTATTATGGAAAGGAGGCTTAGGAGTAGTGAGTATTGTTTTGAGATAAGAAAGATTTTGATAGGGTAGCATGGATGAGAGAACTTAAATTTAAGATGGTGGATATTAAGACAAGTGATACTCATGGATTAGGTCAACCTTGTCAAGATCAAAGTGAAAGAGGGAATATGGATGTATGTAGGATAGATGGAGAATGTGATGGATGAGGTAGTATGGATGGGACTTGACTCCAAGTGTAGAGTGAAAGAGAAATAAATATGCATGATACCTATGTTAGGCATGAATGCTGAATGTTTTGCAGTCATTCTGTAGCAGTTGTTGTTGCATTCATGATAATTATTGTCATTGATGTCAACACAGTGATCTTAGTGTTCACCTTACTTTGTCAAGAAGCATCACTGTGAGTGGAGATTATGCTGGCACAATAGATCTAGAAATGAAGAAGACAAGAAGATTGAAGAAGGTATTGCCTTGCTTGTGAAGAGAGAACTAGAGGGTAAGAAAATTTTTAAATGTTGGACTTGTCAAGAATATGGTCATTTTGCATCTAAATGTCCTAAGAGAGTTAAAAAGTACATAAACAATTTCAAACCTAGAAGATCTAAGGAATATTATTATGCTAATGATGAAGATCTTGAAGCTAGTATAGAGAGAACTCTAAGTGAAAGTGATACTAAGAATAATGATGACATAGGATTTGTAGCAATTAAAGAAGAAAATCTTGAAACTGATGTTAAGGAAGAAAAATCCTTAATTTCTCAAGTTGAAAAGAAAGATGATTGGATTATAGATAGTGGTTATTCACATCATATGACTAGAGACATGAAAAAGTTCATAAAGTTTAACGAATATGATGGAGGAGTTGTTAGAGTTGGAAACAATGCACCTTGTTTGATTAAAGGTATATGATCTATTACTCTTGATGGAAAGATTAATACTGATGATGTTTATTTTTTGGATGGATTGAAACATAATTTTTTGAGTGTTGGATAGTTAGTTGATAAGGGATATCAAGTTTGGTTTACTGAGAAAACTTGTGTGATAAAGGATAAAGATGGAAATTTGATTGGAACTGGATCTAGAACCAGAGGTAATGTCTTTCAGTTGAATCCTACTAAGATGACATGTTTGGTTACTAAGGTTGATGACAGTTGGTTATGGCATAGAAGGTTTTGTCATATAAACTTTGACAATATTGTGAAAGTAAGTACTATACTTGCAATAAGAGATTTGCCTAAAATTATGAAGCCTACTAACATGATTTGCAAAGAATGTGTGATGACTAAACAGAAGAGAAGTTCTTTTCCTGGTAAGAAGTTTACATCTACAAAAAAGCTAGAGATTGTTCTTACAGACTTGAGCGGTCCTACCAGGACTAGAGGATTCTATGGAGAAAGGTATTTTTTGATTCTTGTTGATGATTTAACAAGAATGATGTGGATTCCATTTCTTAAAGAAAATTCTGAAGCATTTGATAAGTTTAAGATCATTAAGAATAAAGTTGAGAATGAATCATGAATGAAGATTAAATGTTTGAGATTTGATAGAGGTGGAGAATTTACTTCTAGAGAGTTTAACACCTTTTGTGAAGAAAATGGCATTAAGAGATAGTTTTCAGCCCCTAGAACACCTGAACAAAATGGTATTGCAGAAAGAAGGAACATATCAGTGACTGAAGTAGAAAGAGCTATGTTATTTGAGAATGATTTGGCAAAGATATTCTGGAGATAAGTAGTGAACACAATAGTGTATACAATAAATAGAGTGCAAATTAGAGCAGACACAGACAAGACACCCTATGAATTATGGTTTTGACATGCACCCTCAGTTAAGTATTTTAGAATTTTTGGAAGAAAATGTTATATAAAGTGAGATGATGATATTGGAAAGTTTGATCCTAAAAGTGATGAAGGTATATTTCCTAGATATTCTTTCAAAATAAAATCCTATAGATGTTACAATAAAAGAACTAAGACTATTGTTGAGAGCACAAATGTTAAAGTTGATGAAAAGTTCAAAATTCAGGAAAGAATGCTTGATTATGAATCAGATGAAGAAGCTCATCCTAAACCTAACACTAGATCTACTGAATTATTTTATGAAACTGATAGTGATTTGTTGAATGAGAGCCACAGTGAAGTCATTGAAGAACCTACACCTGAAGTGAGATCTAAGACAGTGACACCTAATAAGAGTTTGTCAAGAAATCATCCTATTGGGAAAATTATTGGAAACATCAAAAGAGGAGTTCTAACTTGAAATAAGGTACAAGAACAATAATGTTTGATTTCTCAAATTGAACCTAAAACTACTAGTGAAGCTTGTGAAGATGAAAGTTGGACTAATGCTATGAAAGAAGAACTAGATTAGATTGAAAAGAACAAGATATGGGAATTGGTCCCTAGACCTAAAGACAAGAATGTTATTGGAACTAAATGGGTATTCAGAAACAAGATGAATGAATAAGGAGAAGTAGTAAGAAACAAAGCAAGATTGGTATTTAAGTGATACTCATACCAAGAAGGAATTGACTATGAAGAAACCTTTGCACCTATTGCAAGAATTGAAGCAGTAAGAATGTTTTTGGCCTATGCAGCTTATAAGAAGTTTAAAGTATATAAGATGGATGTGAAGTCAACATTTCTAAATGGAGAATTGGAAGAAGAAGTCTACATTGAGCAGCCTGAAGGTTTTCCTTTAACTCAAGAAGGAGACATGGTATGTAAACTGAAGAAAGCATTATATGGACTAAAGAAAGCACCTAGAACTTGGTATGCAAGACTGGATAAGTATTTTTTAAAATTGGGATTTACAAAAGGAACAACTAATAGAAATCTATACACAAAAGAAATTGAAAATGGTTTTTTGGTTATAGTTATTTCTGTTGATGACATTATTGTTGGAGGAGAAGATGAAGCTAGTGACAAATTTGCTGATGAAATGAAGACTGAATTTGAAATGAGTATGATTGGTGAAATGAAATATTTTTTGGGATTACAGATAACATAGAACAATGATGGTATCTTTATAAGTCAAACAAAGTACCTGAACGACTTGTTGAAAAGATTTGGAATGGAGAACTGTAAACCAGTTGGAATACCTATGGTAATTGGACATAAGTTATCTAGCACAAATGAGACTCTTGCAATGGAACAGAGGAAATACAGATCCATGATTGGAGGATTACAGTATTTGACACATACAAGACCTGATATAGCACATTCAGTTGGAATTGTAGCAAGATTTAAAGCTAAACCTAGAGAATCACATTATGCAACATAAAGAGGATATTGAGATATTTAAGAGGCATAATGGACTATGGATTGTGGTATGAAAAATTTGATGATTTTACCCTATGCACATATACAGATGCTGATTAGGGAGGCAATGTTGATGATAAGAAAAGCACCAGTGGTGGAGCATTTTTCCTTGGAGGAAGATTGGTTTCTTGGCTAAGCAAGAAGCATAATTGTATCTCACAGAGCACAGCAGAAGTAGAATATGTAGCAGCAACAAACAATCGTAACTAGATAATTTGGATGAAGCAAATGCTGAAGGATATTGGAATAAAGTTTGTTGAGACTATTGTCATACATTGTGACAACACCAGCATAGTTAGTATGTCTAAGAATCCTGTATTGCATTCTAAGACAAAGCATATAGAGATCAAATATCATGTTGTAAGAGAGAAAGTTGCTGAGAAAGAAGTCAGACTTGAGTACATAAGTACAAAGGAGAAAATTGCATATATATTTACAAAGCCTTTGCCTAAGGATACATTTGAGTATCTAAGAGGTATGCTTGGGGTTATGCCCCAGCCTACTTTTGAGAAGTGATGCAGTTGGTTGCATCCGTACAGTGGTATATGAGCCTTATCTTTCTTCTAGACTAGATGTTGGTACTTCCTCTATGGGGGAGTATGTGTATTTGACCTGAATCATGAGGACTCTAGTGAATGTATTTTCTGAATACTATCTTTTGACATTGGAATTGTTGTTGACATAATGATGAAATTTCTATCATTGATGTCAATGGGGGAGAATGGTACATGAAAAAAAGCTATTTGTACTATTTGAATAGGAAAACAAAGCAAGATTTGATTGATGAAGAGGACTTGAAGTAGCAGTGTTGCAGTATTGGATTTTTGGAACATTGGATGTTTTTTCATTTATGTTGCCATCAATGCCAATGGGGGAGATAATTAGGAATGAATGTTGAATGTTTGGAAATCATTCTATAGTAGTTGTTGTTGCATTCATGACTATGATTGTCATTGATGTCAACACAATGATCTTTTGGAGACTTGCAGAGAAGCAAACAGATTTTGGATTAGCGCACATGGGTTATTGTAGTTGGAGCTATGTGATGTTGAGGATATACTCTTTAATATGTTATATGTCTATGGTTAAGAGCACAGATAGTAATTCATTTATTCATGGAAGTTATGAGCATTTTGGTGGAAGTAGTATTCAGGTAGTGTTCCTGAGTAGCAGTTTGTGGAAATCAAATGATATCTCCTAATCAGAATGGAATCTAATTTTGCATAGTTAAAGGAAAGTTTAAGACACATAGATAGTGACGTGGATGATAGTGAAAAATTTGAGGTTGCACAAGTGAAGAATTATTGTATTTGGAAACCGATAGTTTTGTGTAATTATGATGTAGCATGTGGAAACTTTTATTTTGTAATTGTGTGCTAACTCATTTGTAATTATTTGAGTGTGGTATAAAGGAAGGAATGTTTCTCCTTGTTGTAATAGATATGAGGATATAGTGGATAGATATGAAGTGAAGAAAAGAGCTAAAAGTGAAAGCGAATTTGTGAAGGAAGACATGTGAAGTACAGAGATCTAAAATTGAGATTTGGTGTAACAGTGAGTGCGGTTTAGCACAATGAGAGAAAAGGTAACATATTATTCTATTGAGTAATACAAAGATTATTTGGATAGTGTGTTCAGTGCTCTTACCCTAAAGCTATTTGGGCAGTGGGTCCTTCTATCTTCCATAACTCCTAACAGGGTTAGAATCTTTTAACAGGGATTCAAAATCTCCTAATAGGGATTCATATGTACTAGATGTATTTCTTTAGACTCCTAACAAAGTCCATCCTTTCACAAGGAATATTCATATTAGTGCATCTTTTTATGGGCATCATTCCCACCAGGGTTTACTCTTTGATCAAGAGGTTCCCTAGTCAACATATCTTGTGTCATTGTGTCATTGTGTATGAATATCTTTCTATGGTTGGTAATTATATTGCTCACATGGTTTAATGCTATTGAAGTTGATAAAAGTTATAATTATCTAATAACTGATTCACCCCCCCCCTCTCATTTATCTTGGTGAAATTTACTTTCTAGCAACCTATTAAAAAAGTTTTTATCATGGTACTTGTCCAAGGTGCCACAAGAAGTAGTTTCACCATAGGATAGATTTATTTCTCTTTACTTTTTTCTAGCAAGCTACCTATTTCCAAGTTTTCACCAAGGTACCTCTCTCTCTCTCTCTCTCTCAATTTTTGGAGGAACTCAAGCATCATGTTCTTTGGATAATGCTCCTTTGGAAATATATGCTTTTATGGGCCAAGGCTAATAAAATGTATGGTCAAACATGTTGATAGGGTGATGGAAGGGAAATGATATGGAGGGTAAGGATAACTAATCACTAATGATTTATGTGATGGATTGGATGAAAGGGATGGATGGATAGTGAAAGGGAGGATAATAAGCATACATAGGTGTTAGATAAGGGATACCTGGTATTTAAATATTTATGTACGAGTATGTGGAAAGGGTGGAAAAATCAAGATCAACACACACCTTGAAGGGTAGTGGGTTTATAGATAAAAACTAAATGGAATAACTTGAGGTTTTTATGTATGAGGTGATTGAAAATGTGTTACAAGTAGTGGTTGTCATTGAACCAAAAGATCAACCTATCAATGCCCGATACAACCATTAGATTTACAGAAGACACAGGAGGTGGTTAATCCATGTCACAAACCCCGTGATGGACATTGGCCCACTGCCAATAATCCCCCTCCCAGTATCACTCACTCTAGCTTGCGTGGATTCAAACTTGTGACCAAGCTCTGATAACAATTTTTATAAGTAGTGGTTTTCATTGCACCAAAAGATCGACTTGTCAATGACCGATACAATCACTAGACTTATATAAGACATAGGAGATGGTTAAGCCATGTCATGAACCCTACGAGGGATGCTAGCCCACTACCAAAAAATATTCAAACGAACATGTAGTGGAAGCCTTTGGAAGCTTAGATGCCAACATTGATTTTTCTTTTATCTCCAAGCCCTTTAAGAGGGACTTGGGAATCCACAAAGTTTTTTATTTGTCTTTTCTTTTGAAGGCTTTAGGATGCACTTCTTTGATGAAGGATTTAGGAACCCACATTTTCTTTGATTTCTTTCTTCTTTTCTTGATGAAATTTTGTAGTCTTTTGAATAGTTCTTTTTGCTTTTTAGTTACATGTTGATTAGATAGGACATAGTTATCTTCATATATAAGTGGATTCTTGTATTTCTATTATTTTTGTTTGACATCCAAATTTCTTCCAAAAGACTTGGGAATTATAGATATGAATAAGGCTCATATGTCTGGTTCATATGGATAGGTTGATATGAATGGTTCAATAACATATGTCTTTGTTGATCTTGATAAGGGATAGGGTATGTGGATTCCAAGATAGAAGTGATAGACATAGTGGATGGTACAATGTAAGGACCCAATATAGATGGAAGGTTTGAGGGTTTTAGCTTTGGGATATAGGGACCAAGGAAGCATTTGGAGGATGCAAAGGGATAATAGATAGGGATATACATATTTTTAGAAATAGCTATGTGGTTGAGGCTCTCATCTTTATGATTCATCTTTATACCAATACTCTCATAAGTAGCTTTGATAGTAGCAACTCTCATAGGAGTAGCTAAAACTTGAGGGGGTTTCTTCTTATGCAAAGAATCTGGAAGAATATAAGATTTTTGAGGTGTATATGGAGGAGTATAAGAAGAGGATGAGGTGATACTATGATCTTGACAAGGATCTTTGGATAGAAAAGGAAGAGTGATGTGTGATTGATCTCTCTTAGGAAGTGGAGGGATATGTGACTATTTAGATGGAGAGATATCTTCTTAAAAGAAGGTAAAGGGTATGACTATGTTATCATTTTATACTTGGGATATGGTACATTGGTCAATTGTTGGACGAGGATGGATGTCTTGATCTGGATCTTTACTAACGATTGTTTCTTCACCTTTCAAATTATCTTCTTAACATGGAGCCACTTCTAAGGATGAGGTATAATTTTGGATCTTGGTGAGAGATGATTGAAGGGATGATGAAGTATCATTTAGAATGACTTTGATAGATGTTGAAGAACATGGAAGCTTTGCGTCCATAATCTTTGATCTATGGAAAATACTTGTAGGAAGAGGTAAGTTATCTTGGATCTCTTTTAAAGGAAGCCCTTGAGAGTAGACATAGTTAACATGAAAAAAATTAGGTTCTTTGTTTAATGGAGGATCTTTCAATAGATTAGATGCTTTATAAGGTGACTACGTGTTCAAAGAAATATAAGCTGCATAACAACCATTACTAGACATAGGTTCATGACGTTGATCAAGCTTGGGAGTAGTATCTTCATTATATGATTTATTAATATGTTCAATTTCAATTATGCCATAATCAATTAGATCTTGGATTGTATGCTTCAACTCCATTCAATTTCAATTTTTATGCTCATTATTTCTATGATAGACACAATAGGTACTTACAAATGAGATTCCACATGACATGGTTTGAAGTAGCATGATGAGATTGTTTTCAAGAAGCTCTTCCAAAGCTGATTTGTAAGATTGTCCCAAAGGTGTGAATGATTTATCCACTAGACTTGTAGAGATGTTGGACTCAAGATCATGGGGATTTTTATTTTTTTTGTTATAGGAATGATATGAAATAATCTCAATTCAATGTTATGTAACATCCTCTTGAATCTCTTGATCATAGATTGGAGTATCAAAAATATGTAGAAAGGATTATTGATCAAAAATTGGATTCTCTTGAGATTATGAAGTAGGCTCTTGATTAAAGATGAGATTGATGTGAAATTGTAAAGTAATATTTTTATTTGAGGAAGATGAAGATATGTATGAATCATGACCATAGAAGGAAATAAAAATTGATCTCAATGAAGACTTGGAGAATGATGTATCCTTTTCTTCCTTTAGATCTTTAATTTTAGATCTCAAAGATTGGATCTATTTTGATAGGGCTACAATAAGAATCTCTTCTTCCTTGTTGCTAAGAGTATAAGATTTAGCCCAATTAGTTTTAGCCAATGTGATATTGTCAAGTTCTTCTTTCTATCTTCAGAGTTCTTACAAGAGCTTCTTGTTTGGAAAGGCATGAAAGATTGGCGTAATAAATATCTTTGAGTAATAAGGTGTGACGATTGAACCCAAGTAAAGTAAGTAATTTTTTCTCAAAAGATGAAATTGGATGATGAGATTGAGGTTTGATTTTTTATAAAGTTGGTAAAATCTGATGACAAACTAGGTACAAGGTATTAGAGTTATGGCTAAGCTTCCTAAGTAGGTGACACTCATGACTCAATTTCTGACAATAGGATTGATATGTAAGATTGATGTTTATTGGATGGAAGACAAAATAATTTCACTCACATATTAGGACAAGAATCATAAAACCTAATAGGTATGCTATAAAATCATAATAATTAATGTATGAAAACTAGGTATAAGTTCTTTGAAATAAGTATATTGACCATAGGAATGATTAGGAAATATTCACACAAGCTTGAAGATGAAAAAAAAAAAATCAAGTTGATCTCAAAATATTTAGACTCATATGATAGAATATAGGCTTGTACAACACAAGATCAGGTACTAGATGAAAAAACAAGGTACTCATATGATAAAATGTTGACAATTGACAAATGATGGAAAATGGGCAGTAAATAACATTAACTCATGATAATTTTCCAATAGCCAAATGATAATTCTCATAGGACCATAAATAAAAAGACAATTAATAGTCCCTAAAATATAATTCATATGATTTCTTATTAATTGATAGATGATAATTAGCAGAAAATAGGTTTTTTCTATTGAATTTTCACTATTTTGAGTGTTTGCAAGTTTCCAATTTTTTTAGTCCTGAGGTGTTGCGCCGATTTTAAATTATCTTATTATTTTGTCAAGTGATTCAATAAGCATATAAAGAATGTGAATAAAAGTCAAATCCAAACATGAGCTATCCTAAGGAATTTTTTGTACAAAGAAAACCTTTACTTGTAGACTTAGGTATACACACAATAGCTAATCAGAATATGACCATCGGAGAACACACAATGGATCTCTCAATACCATATTATCTGAATCCAAATGCTTATGGGGGCACAATATGGAAAGTTTCCTTGGGGATTATCTATCTCCCTTGCACAAATATTATCAACCTTTCAGAGGTAGATTGAGTAGCTTCTATTCATAGCGTTCATGGTCAGGGCATCCATTCATAGTTATCCTCCAAGTCACACAAGTAGTATTATGGCCTATAGCCCTACGAGTACTTAGATAACAGAGTCTCGTATAAATGATTGAGGCCTCTCAGCACTACCCATATAAAATTATATTCCACTATACTCATGCAACCAGGATTGAGGCATATTGGCCTATGAATACTTTGATAATGCAGTCCCACATGTAGGATTGAGGCCTCTCAACCCTATACATATCAAAGCATATGAAATAGACATAACTACATCCTTTGAGACTTTAATCTCAAAGATACTTTTGATTATAGTGGGTTGGAAGTGTCAGGTTCACTCATTCCCACTTGATTAAGTCCCTCAATGGAAGGCTTGCTAAAAGGTACACATACAACAAATAAGAAAGTTTCAAGGGTCTGTATTTATGATTGTCTATGCAAACTAGAGTATACTCTCCTACCTCTGCAATTTTTGCAGACACATCATGAACACATGTTATAATCAATCCAATATTAAGATGCCTAAGAAAATTATTTAAGGAAAGTTCACAATGTGTATTCATATATCCTTAGGCAAGATGCAACACAAGTTATGTTAGTAGTTTTCATTTTTTTTGTCTTTATCAAACATCATGCAAACACAATGCTAGGCTATATAATAGATTAGAAAATAGAAAATCAAATACGATTAGAGTTAATGATAATCAAAGTTGGATCAATTTAAAACCCTCAAAAATATCCTCTCTTTTTTATACAAGAGAACATTAAACAACATAAAATAGTGTGACAATTAGCATTTAATAGTATGATAAAATAGCCAATCAAAAGTATTTGTACGAGTTAGGATCCAATATAGTACAAGAAAATACAACTTGTCATATACTTGTACAAGTATTTCTATAGAATGATACAAAAAATCCTCCCAATATAGATACTCGTATGGACTGAATAGGACTTGTATGACAACCTAGACATTGTAATGATGGAAAGTAAAAAACTCATATTTTGAGGCCATAAATTAATTTTGGGCACCACGGTGGGTGCCAAAAATGTGTGTGAAATTTGTACCTACGAGTTGCAATCACAAACAATCTATAGATCCTTGTATGCATGGTTAATCAATAATCAATAGATAGATAAATACGCATAATAAACCACACAAATTGATCTATTACCTCCTATTCAACGTGATTATAGTGCTCTTAGATTTTTCGAGCCTTCAATGACTATAGACAACAATTGAAATGAAGGATTTAAATGAAATGCAATACTTATCTATATTTTTGGTTTTTGTGATGTAAACAAGATATGAAATTAAGCTATATTTTATGATAACAATGATGAAAGAAACATGATTTTAGGCTAAATATGATATGCAAATAACAACTAAATAAGAATATGAAAACTCTCAATTTCATAAATTTTGATGCACAATAGCTCCAATACGAACCCAGTAGAATAGCTATAGTCCAATTGCACATATCAAATAAGAGGAGGAACCCTATAAAATCTAACATCAAGATTGATTTGGGATGAAAGATTTTGATTTTCGCAAAGATGAGTTAAAACATCCAAGTTGAGTTTATTGGTTTATTTTTTAGTGATTTAAGGATTTAAAACTAATTTATTTAATATTTATGCTCAACTTAATTTTTTTTTCTTTTTTCTATATTTATGCAACTCCACCTTTATCTCACTTTTTCTTTATTTCTTGATTTTATCAAATTTATTCCTTTCTTTTATCAACTTTGAGAATTTATCTCAATTTTGCATTTTTTAATTCAAATTAATTCAAACTAATTCTTTTTTTGTGTAAAAAGAAAATTGGTTCAGTTTAATTATTGTTCTAGGACATTTAATTAAATTAATTGACTTAATTGCTAGATGATGTTGATGTTTATGAATTAACTGATTTTGACAATTTTGCAAGTTTGATTGATAGAATTTGAATTTCCTTTTAAATTAAGACTTTTACGATTATGATTAATAATTAAAATTAGGGGTCATGGTTTAAGAGATCAATTTTAGGTGATAACGCCGTATAATTTGCTTTTTTACAGAATAATGTCTAGTGTGCAATCTGCATAAATGCCAAAAATGAGTGGTAGACGTTGGTTGAATTCTTTTCCCTCCAACTTGACAATGATCTAGATGGATCAAATATAATTCCCTTTTGAAACTGACATTGCAATTGAAGGTTACAATTGTCTGTGTAGTTGGTAAGGGAAATGTGAGAAATGTTATTTAGAGAACACATGTCCCAAAAAATCTATAATACGCAGGGAAAATCTCACATCAGATGCACGTATGACTACAATAATACTCATTGAAATTGCAATAGGGCATTCTTTATATGCGTTTGTTTTCCCTATTTTTTTCCCACCTAGTTAAAAGCTCATCGACAAGAAATGCCACGTTCCACTCCATGACCTAGATGTGTGTTGGGATAAAATAAAAAATTATTGTTAAAGTGTTGGACAAATACCAATCTCTATAAAGTTGCAGAGAAAATTAATTCAAAACTTGGAAACTCACGCCTTCTCTTGCATCTAGAGACTACCACTCTCTACGACATTTTGTAGAAGCCAATAAAAAGGTAACAGATTTCTTTTCAATTAACTAGTGAGCACCTTCATAATTGTAGCGTTTGGAATTCATATTCATAAGAATGAAAGTTGATTTTTTATTGGAAAAATAAATAAGTTTTAGCCACAGTTTAAGGAAGGCCCCCTAGTAATAGTTCTCTACCATGATAGGAACTGACAAGAGAAAACAATTATAGAGCAAAAAAATTGTTTTCTTCAAGGAAGGTAATATCAGATTTATGAACTGAGAGGATATTTGGCTTATATTCATTTTAGTTTGTTGCTTCGATGTTTCATGCTTCTAACATAATTTTTTGTATACAATTATAAAAATTAATATTATTTTTAGAGAAGATTAAAGCACCAACATTAATACTAGGCACTTTTAAGGATGCAATCAACTTTCAAGGATAAAATTAGTTAACAAAAATGAAGGAAGATGAGCATTGGAATGTTGGCTAGTGAGTGAAATATGACAATTAAGATGATTTGAGATCCTCTAAGGAGATGAGTAAATAAAAGGAAAATTAAAGTTAAAATGGTAAAGTTATAAGGAATTAGAGTTGGTAGTGGTATAAAGTAGACTTTATTTTATTTTATTTGTTATTTTTAGTCAATTTTCAGTCTTAAGGTGTTTTCAACTAATACTCCTATTTGATGGTTCAAGCTAAACTTTGATGAAACATCTAGGAGCAAATATAAAAAACTTTAGGAAAAGTAGTAGTCTTAATTTTATTCAAGTCAACTTGAAAGGGCTAGGGAAGACAACAAATGATTAAGTTCAAGGTTTGATACCTAATTTAGATTAAAAAGGATGTTTCTATCTTAATCTGTCATAGGGGTGCATGTTGGGAGAAATTTTATTTAAACATTGTCTATAAAAAATGAATAAAGGAACAAAAGTAGACTATCAATAATATATACAAATATATTTGACTATTTAAAAAGAAATTAGATGAAATAAAACATTTTAATAAGAATATTAACTCTCGTATTGATAATTTGGCCAATTTTGCTATAGATCATGAAAAGAGATTAATTATTGCTAACACCAATCATGTATAATAAGGAGCAATAGACTTATTTTCTCAATCAAATCACAAATATATATTTTAAAATATCTCCAAAATGAGTGTAATGATAACTATTCATATGATGAAGATGTTTCTTTAGTATTTATTTTCTCTACCTTATAATAAGACCAACGTTAATCAAAAAATTCCTCCATGATCTAGTATTTTCTTGGAAGAAAGAGAATTGGAAGATATGGTTAGGTCGATGTTTGAGGATTTGATAATGTCACGATGATATAGGGAACTCGGCTCTATTTTTTTGTAGGGATATTCTACTTGACAATAGTCTAGTACCATAATGTAGGCGACTCCCTTTACAAATTGGAACACATTGTTTGTTATACTAGATGAAGGGTTACTCAACCTAGAGTTCATACATAATATAAAAAATACAATAACTCAAAAAAATTGTAACAAATAAATTGCCTTCTATTTTTCAATAAAACAAAATACAACTTCATCAATTACAAGATATTAGACATTTATGCTTTACAAATTTCCAAGTTTGAACTACACAATTTTCTATTTAAGCCACTATTGAAGAACTCAACTTTAAATGATCTACTTTACTCTAGATTATATCTCTTAAATTTTCCAAAAAGGAGACCTAAAAATGTTTCATTCTCATTCTTCTTTGTAACCACTCAAAAATGTATGATTTAAATTTTTTTTTAAAAAGAATTTTCTTTATTATATAAATACTCAATCATTGAAATTACATTTACTTCTACACATATAGGGCACGGAGATCAAATAATTTCAACCTCTATGTCCCCTCGAACACTGCCTCTAATTTATCTCAATAATATTCTCCTTGCTATTATTATTATGTTCACTATCATTTATCCACCTTTTTACGGCTTCAACTTGATTTTTTCATTTAGATTCCTACCTCTTTTGTTACACGCCATCCAATGCACAGAGTTTGTTTACCTCCTCATTCGATTGCTTTTTCTCTCTCCAACTGAAACAAACTCTATTCTGTTTTACCTTAACTTGGTGGATATTGAAAACTGATGAGAAATAGTCAGTTTCCTCGTTCAAAGTGCCCAATTTTCCACTACTAAGCTGTTGCAATCATACATTCCAATCTTAGCTGGTTTACTTCAATCACGATCATCTTCATCTTCCTTCATCGTTCAACTAATTTTATTCTTCTCCGCATTAATTTTGTTCGTTGCATCGTTCAAAGCACCCACTATTAATGTCGCGGTCTTCATCTTCTCATAATTGTATACTCGAGATTTTTATCACGAAAATGGAAAATGGCATCAGAGGGAGAATACAAGTATTTCTTTGCCTTAACGAAGGGAATGGCGATGCTCATGGCTGCTGGAACTCGCATTGGCGTTGGCCAGACAGATAACAAAATTTAATATACTACAAAATCATAGTTATATAAACAAATAAATTAATTCAGAATAAAGATTAATTTTATACATTCTTTGTATAAAATATATTCTGGATAATAAAATGTTTTAATTGTGTGTGACTGGGATATGCCTTCTTTTATTGAATTTTTTTATGCTATCAAGAATGGAAAAGAAAAACATGACTATTTATGTGAGTTAATGCCATTAAATAGTTCTATTTTTAGTAGTTTAAAAAAAATCTTTAGCATTGACATTTATTTTCATCTAATACATATAATTGGTCAAACTAATTTTTTTTTAGTATGAAGCAATCAATGCATTTGAGTCTAATAGATTTCTAATAAATAAAATTCTTGAAAATTTATAATATCTAAAATAGGTAGCTCTACTATAAAACATTGTTACCATTGTATAATAAATTTTTAACAATATTGTAAATATGGAGAAATAATAATTTAACAACAGATGTCTATTAATATCTTAATTATTATAAAAATGTTAACAGCACTTACAACTATTATATTTTTAATATAAAATTATGATTGTTTTTGTTAATAAGAAAAATATGATTAATGTAAATTGTTTTCAAAAAGTTGATGACAATGATACTTATGTTTTTAATATATTAATTTTTTAATAAATATTTTTATATTCTTTAAGCACACTCAAGCTGGAGTAGTACTCAGATGGGTAACGTAGATAAATGGTAAGTGTTCCATTCATTCTCATGAAAAATAGATTCGTGTGAACCACTACTCATAAAACTGATAACAATATAACAATTCTTTAAAAAAGTTAAAATTTTATATTATAAAGATCAATAATTTTATTTCCACAATTAACTAAGTACCTACGGCCAAAAAGAAGAAGAAAAACTTCGTAATTTTTACAGTTTTATCTTGGGTTTTCTACTTATTTTCTCATCTCACGAAAGCATCTAGAATCATCTTAGTTGTCATATTCCACTCATGAGCCAACATTCCAACGGTCTTCTTCCTTCATTTTTGAACTAATTTTATTATTTTCCTCGTAGTCTTAATCTTCTATCAAAATAATATTAATTTTGATAACAGTATATTGATAGAAGCAAGAAAGGAGAAACGTCTAAACAGTAAACAAAAAAGCATAGCTTACCAGAGGCTCAAGAAAAAGCTCTAGAACATTAGGGTTTTATCGCAAGCTTTGCGCCGAGATTCTCTGTAGGACGCTCTCATTAAAATATTCTCAACTCTCTTAAAACTGTAGCCGTTGTTCAGAGCGTTTTCAAGCTTTTACAAACGAAAATGGCATTACATAGAGAATACGTGTATTTGTTTGCGGTATTGATGGGAATGGCGATGCTCATGGCGGCTACACCTAGCCTTGCAGTTGACGGAGGCACAAACGGTATGTCGCCTTGTTATTTCCCATTTCACTTGATATTAATTTGCAGTTGTCGATCTTTGAGCTAAAATGAAGCTAACCTAATCCATGTGCAGCAGGAGAATTTCGTGTTGTGCCTTCCATATGTTTTATATTGCTCGACTTTCCCTCCCTCCATTTTCTTTTGTGCTTCGTTTACAATTTATGATGCTCTCAATATATCTTAAAATATTTTACAGAATGTGTGCGGCATTTAGGTTTTCCCTGTTCTTGCCTCCAATTTTGAGCCCTAGTCTGTTTTGTTTTCTCTTCTCTGTCTTTTTCATATAAGAGTTCAACTCCCTGGAATTCCACAGAGCTGTTGAACAAAAAGATTGTGTTAAGAAATGGAATAATAATCGTTCAATGTTCAGATCAATTTTTATGGTATAGAAACTTATGTTGATTCATGTGATCGCAGGATCGAAACCCCAACGGGCTTTGACACAAAATACTCCTGAAGTACCTTTTTCTGTCAACTTGGTAAAAACGAACTGTTCTACTCATATGAGGATGCATGAAAAGGCCTCTATGAGGAAAGGAATTTGGATTTTGTTCTTCGTCACTTTTCTACTCTTTCTCTTCGTCAATAGTGATCTCTTTACTTGGTTATTAGCTCGGTAATTTGATTTAGCAGCAACTTGAGAGTCAGATCTCAAGATTTTGTTCCATTTGATAAATATTTCCCTTAAGATCCTTCCCTACTATTTCAGAGAAGCCACTGTCTGGCTCTTGTATTTTTTGGAAAAATCCATTACATTCATTCTGGCTCTTTTATTTTCTATGAACAGAATTTAATCAAGATTGGAATTAATAAGGGTAATCCAGAAAGCATCAGTTAATATTTAGGGCTACTTCCTATCAAATGACAATTATCATTGTTTCTGTGCAATTAACACAAAATTAAAATTACTTTTAAAAGCTTTCAAAGAATTATGTTGTTGCTTTTCCACTCGACAGTTATTCTATGAGTGATTTTAGATTTTTGAAAAATATTGTGAGTAGTACTTTTGATTACTAAACATTCTGCTGGAAAGAGAATAATTCTGTTAAATGAGATTAATTCTTTAAATCATCTGTACGAAAAGTTGTCGGAGCCCTGCGTTGAAACACGTCTTTAATCTTTCCACAGCTCATAACACACAAACATTGGATGCAACATCATAGTTGACGCCTCCACAGTAGAGATTCAGCTTTAAATCTGTCCATTGTTCTTGATCATCATATTTTTTATGATCTTCATTTGTACTTTACCTATTTCTTGCAATCACCTAACTTTTAGCATTTTTTGTCGGTACGTACTTCGAATTTGTTAATCACATTTTATATTATCCAATATTCTCGCTCCAATGTAATTTTTAAGGTACGGTATATATTTAGTTTGTTTATTGATTACATACATTCCTATCATTTTGGGTGCTAACTTTAATTCTATTTTTTAATTATAATTTAGGGACTGGAATGGACTTAATTCATCATTAGTTATTAGTTTTGTTTTGTGGAATCTTGTGGATGTTAAACTATGTTTAAACATTTATATTTGGAATAGTAAAAAATGTAATACAACTTTCACCTCCTCACATCCTTATAGGTTTTCTAATTTTTATTAGATATAATATTATTTGATAACTATTTTTGAAATTTTACATTAATATGACTATGATCAATAACTCATTTTCTATCTCTTTTCTCAATTCCTTAAAAACTAGTCTCTAAGTTTCAATTCTATTGCATATGAAAAGGTTCTTGAAATAAAAGAACTTTTATTTATTAGTAATTTCTTATAAAAAATTTACATCTAAATCTAATTCAATATTAATTATATCATCTCTTTAATTTTTTAGATTAAAACCTAATAGAATTTGAAAAGATTCACCCTACTCCTTGAAAAAATTTCTCATAAAAAAATTATATCTAAAAAGGATGTTCATTGACTCTCTAAGGAAGACATATTAATAAGAAGAGATATATTTCAATAGTTAAATTATAAATGAAGTTTCATGATCATATTAAGTTGATTCACATAAGTAACACTGTTAGATCTCTTTTACGATTGTAAATGGAAATAAACAATTGATAGTCACTAATTTGTAAAAAAGTAAATTATTATTTTTAAATGAAAGAGATAAAGTAGAATTAATTTAACTTAAATATGAATCAATAATATGAAATTAACATATTTTTAAAATAGTTTGAAATAATTTTGAAATATCTTTTTAGTTTATTGAGTATATGTGTGAAGAGGATATTAGATATAAATTAATTTTATAATAATGAATTATTCTAATATATATTATGTAACTTAGAATAATGTGTACATAGAATTGGTGTATTCTATGAAATGATATATTTTATGATTAAAAAATATTATTTATGTTTGTTAATATTCAATTTTTTAATCATAAGATGCAAAGTATTATTAAGGAACTTCTTAATTGAAGGTGATGTTCTGCTCACTAAATTTTAGGTTGACAAATTCAATAGCTTTTAAAAAAAATTAATGGTAAGACAACAAATATTTAATATTATTATTTGTTACTATTTGTGAAGATGTTGATTTGGCATTATATTCCTTGAGTGATAATATGTGAATTAGAAAATGAAACTTCTCAATAATATCAAATGAGTTAGAGATTGTCACTATTTGTGAAGTTGTTGATTTGACATTATATTCCTTGAGTGATAATATGCGAACTAGAAAATGAAACTTCTCAATAATATCAAATGAGTTAGAGTTTGTCTTCTTTCATAATTAATAGTAGACTATAATTTGAAGTGAATGTGGAAGTTTCAAATTTGTTGTGCCCTAATTAAACTATTTAATTTGAAAAAAAAAGACACTACTAAATAATAACAATACAAGAAAATAAGTAAAGCAATGATTAAAATTAATAGACAAGACTTTGTACAAACAATATAAAACTAGATTTATGAAACATAACAACCCTTGGTAAAAAAACAATCAAATTAAAATAAATCCAAACAAAAAATCATAATTACATTTTATCCCCTATTATAAGCTGAGAATTGATGGGAATATGTTTGTTGCATCGATTAAAGCGCCTACTATTATTCTTCATTCCCAAATTTCCACTACTACAATCATCTGGACGGACGCTGCTAAAATCATTTTCGCTCTCTCTTTTCACTCACGGACCAACATTCTTCTCACAAAATAATAATAATATTTTTTTTAACTGTATAGCAGAAGCAAGAGAGGGAAATTAGGGTTTTATCGCAAGGGGCAGGCAGAAACATTCTAAAGAGGGTTTTGTCATAAGGTGACAGCATTTGAGAGCTTTGCTTAACAAAAATGGCACTTGACAGAGAATATGAGCAGCTGTTTGCTGTAATGATGGGAATGGCAATGCTCATGGCGGCTGGAACAACCGTTGCCGTTGCGGGAGACACAGAGAGTAAGCCGTTCTGTATTTTTTCCTTCACTTCTATTTTACAAGTTTCGAACACTTGATCTTTGAGCATAAGAGAAACTAGCATAATCAAATTTTATGCTGGAGAATTCTGTGTTGCGTCTCACAATTTTATATTCGTCTCGCTTTTCTCTGACTACAGTTTCTTTCGTACTTCATTTAAATGCTGAAATTTATGATACTCTCAATATGTTACGGAAAAATAGAAAATGTGTTTGCCATTTAGATCTTTCCTGTTCGTCTTTCATATTTAGCCCTACTCAATACATTTTAGCTTCTTTGATTTTCTTTGGTAAGAGTTGAACTACCGTCAGACGAAGTGACTGTGAAGTGTTTGAGTAGGAAATGCCGTTGTACTCTTCGTTCAATGTAAACCTCAAAAAAAATTTACATAATTTTTTCTTTATTTCTGTGGTCGCAGGATCGAAACCCCTTGGCTCTCTGGCAGAGCCAACTACTCAGGCGCCATTTCTTGTCAACATGGCAAAGATAACGGAATTGAAATCTCGGCTAATTCCAGTTGTATTCGCTGACATAACGATAAGTGATAGGGCATCTTTGAGGGAAGCCATCTTATTCTTGTTCTTTTTGCTCTCGCTCACTTTTCTAGTTATTCTCTGCATGAACCGTGGCTTCCGCAAAGTTATATTCACTTGCCATTCGATTTAAGAGCACTCCGAGACTTGGGGCTCAAGATTTCATGCCATTGTGACAAAATGTCACCAATGAGACTTTCGCCCCTCTTTTTTTTGAAACACCACTTCTTTTAATTTATACCAAATAGCCAGGCCTGCTCTAAATTCTTATTTTCTATTTTCCTCTGTACAGAAATTTAACATGATTGATGATATTTAGAGGTAACCTCTGCAGCAACAAATTTCTTGTAATTTTGTGGTTCCTCTAGACAGGATTACTTAACATTTAGAGCAGTTTTTTATCAATTGAAAATTATAATTGTTTCCTCTGCAATTAGTACAATAGTAGTCTTTTGGAAAACTTTATAAGGACAGTGGTTTTTCTTCATTTTAAAGACAAATTTAGTTTGTGAAAGAAAATATTGATAAGTAGGAGATATTTTTTTACAGCAAGTCAGATTGTGATATTGCTATCAGAATTCAACTACACAGTTGAATTCTGATAGCAATATCGCAAAGAAAATACTATTAACTGCACTTATGAGTGCTGAAAATTTGATCTGGAAGGAGAGTAACTTCGTTAAAATGGTGTTAATTTCGTTGCATCTCTCTAGTATCTGTCAATGGTCTGTATGAAATTTTATACACATTATATTACACAAATATTGTGATACAGTAATAATTAGAAAACAACACTTAACAGTGACTATTTTGTTTATTAAGTTTTATTTTTAATAAAGATACTTAATGGAATTATTTTTATTACACGAATGTCAAATTCCTTCCCTCTGTCAATGGGCTCTTGGTCTATTGGTGAAGTTGATGGCTCACAATGAGCGCACCAGAGATCAAGTCTTGCTGAGTGCAAGGCTGTGACATCATAAGGGATGAATATACATTGGAATTCCTTCTATAGGCTTTATAGTTTATTCATTTCCACCTTCTTTATTCTATTTTTCCTCCATTTGGTAGGACTTCTAAAAAAAGGTTTATTCCTCAATTTCTCACAATATATGTATTTCCAATATACATCATCTTTATGATAATTATACTAATGAAATCAGACTATATCAATATATTATAATTCTAATGTATCAAATGATATTACATTAATAGTATGTTTGTCAACTTGATTTTCGAGTTTTTTTTATGAGTTATTTTTATAAAAATATACTTAAATAAAATGAATTTTCTAGATACTCTAAAACATAGTTTACTAGTAATTTTGACTTTCAGTTTTTAAATTATACTTTTAAGAATATACAAATGTCTGACTTCTTCAGTTTAGTTTCTACAAATAGAAATGTTGATTTACGGAATTGTGAATGAATAAATAAGATAGCATCTTTACAATAAGATAAGGAATCTTCAATATTATAGCATGTTATGTAGAAGTCAATGCTTATGATGCTTAATATGTAAAATGTGTTTGTCTCCATATGCTTGCGTAAGATGTTTTTATTACATTAAAAAAAAAATATTTCAGAATGCTCATATATCATTTCAGATAAATCTTTTAAAATAATAATAATAATTTTCACCACTATATTACACGTACAAACTTGTATATAAACTTAGAAACATATAAGGGTAGTTTGAAAAAAGTTGGTAAAAAACACGAAGTGTCCCCCTTGGTAAGATATGCGTTTTAGTTTACGATTTAGACGTTCGGTCATAACCTGTACAAACTAACTTTATTCTGTTTTGCCATCTACTTTATTTTGAAATACTTGTTGCCTCGTTCAAAGTGCCTTCTACTTCATTCCCAATTTTCCCCTCCTCGCGTATCAACTTAGCTGTCTCATTTCACTCACAATTGTTCTCAACTTTGTTGCATTGTTCAATGCGCCCACCATCTCCAGGCGCGCAAAATTAGGATTTTATCATTTTGTCACGTTCCATTCACGACTTAACGTTCTAAAACATTAGGATTTTATCATTTTACTAAAATTCGGATTTCATCATTTTACTAAAATTAGGATTTTATCATTTTATAATGTTCCGTTCACGACTCAACGCTCTAAAACATTAGGATTTTATCATAACGAGCGTGCAAAAATTCTCTATAAGAGGCTTGCAGAAAAATATGCTACTCTTTAAAACGTGTACGACTGGCCAATTATATAATTTTATAGCATTTTCGAGCGTTCTCTAAAGAAAACGGTATTACAGACAAAATATGAGTATTTCTTTGCCGTATTGAGAATTAATGGGAATATTTTTGTTGCCTCGTTTAGAGAGCCCACTATTAATGTGGTGATGCTGCATGTCTTATTCATCATTTGTCAATTTTCCACTACATCGTATTTCCAAGTACGCATCTGCATTCATCTTAGCTGTTTTATTTCGCTCAAGATCCAACGTTCCAAAATTCTTCTCCCAAAAAAATATTAATTTTAAAATTGCATAACAAAACAATTTCCGAAGCAAGAGAGATGTCCTAAGATCTGAAACATTAGGGTTTTATCGCAATGGGCAGGCAGAAATCCCCTAAGAGAGACTTTCTGTAGAAGCTACTCTATTCTCTGAAAACTTATCCTAAGAAAAATGGCATTTAAGAGAGGGTATGGATGTTTCTTTGCAGCAATGACTGGATTGGCGATGATCATGGCGGTTGGAACAAGCGTTGTGGCTGTGAGAGACACAGACAGTATGCCGCCGTGCATTTCATTTCTTCATATGATATTTTGATTGTTTCGAACAATTGAAATCTTAGCAGAATAGAAAGTAGCATAACCTATTTGCTTCCTGAAGAATTTTTTGAATTGCCTCCCACAAGTTTTTTATTGCTCGACTTTTCTTTCCCTACATTTTCTGTCGTGCTTCTCTCATACTGTTGAAATTTATGATGCTCTCAATATATAAAAAGAAATTAGAAAATGCGTTCGTCATTTAGGCGTTTCCTCTCATTTTCTTTAATATTATCCCTAATTTAATACCTCTTTTATTTTTCGGTTTTTCTTTTGTAAGAGTTATCCACCAGGTATTCCATAAAGAGCTAGTGACTGGAATTGCTATGAATTGGAAATTCCCTTAGTAATTTCTCTTGAATATGGACAATATTAATTTACATAGAAATTTATTTGTATTAAATCTGTGGTCGCAGGATCGAAACCCTTCCGATCTCTGACACAACCTAATACTCAGGTGCCATTTCCTGTCAACATAGCAAGGATAACGGAAACGAAATCTCGGCTGTCTGATAATGCTAGAGCCGTATTTGTTGACATGGTCATAACTGAGCAGGTGGCTTTGAGGAGAGCGATCTTCTTCTTGATCTTTTTGGTCTTGCTCCCTATTCTAGTTGGTCTCTGCATTATCCATAGATTCGTCAGAAATAAAGTATTTGGGCGTTGGATTTTAAAGCACTCTGGGAATCGGAACTTAAGATTTCATTGCTATTTCATAAATGTAATCGATGAGACATTTCCCACTATTTTGAAACAGTCCATTTCTTGAGATTCATGCCAAATAGCGGGGTCTGCTATAAATCTAGTTCCTATAATTTTGTCTGCACAAATTTTTAACATGATTCGAATCGAATTTGATGGTATGCCAATAAAGCAGATGATTTGATAGAGACAAAATCAAATAGTACATTACATTTTTCTCCTTGGTAGTCATGCTCTTTTTCTTTTCCTATTTCAATTATCAAGTTTTGTTGCTCCTACATTCTTTTAATTATTTTCTTATTTGAGTTAAATTTATTTCCATACGATAAGCATCATTACTTCAAAAAATTTACTAGAATCAAATAATCGAGACTTTGTATTCTAATAGATTTTTTATCAATTGATTTCATGAATAATAATAATATGTCAAATAGGTTCCAACTCGGGGTGTAGGAAATCTTCTCACCTCAAGAATAAGGAACAAAAGGAATTAAAAAATGGTTCCTTGTCTGAACCAAAGAATCTCTCTAGAAGAAATAAAATGAAAGGGGGGCTTATATCACTCAAACCTCTAAAACATAAAATCCAGGACAACTGTAGGGTCAGTAGGCAGAATAATGAATCTAGAGATAAAGAAGAACCCATGTCTTCAAGACTTCAAGTAGTATATGACCTATTTGGATGCTCAACCTTGAGAAATCCCTCCGTCAATTCCCCTTCTTCTTCTTTGGTTGAAAGAATGCTCGAAGACGATTATGTAGAAGATGAAGAAAGATTGATGGATAAGAAACTTCAGAGGATGGCATTGAGGAAATTCAAACCTTTCTGGCTATGGCAGGCAATCAAGCTTCACTATGGTTGATGAAAGAAGATCACAGGCTCACTTTGGATTGTGGTTCAATAAAGAAAAAAGGCAGGGGCGGGAAATCGACAGTTACTATGAGAGAGGAATCTGGAGAAGAGTATGATCAAACTAAAATTACATCATTCTTAAATGTAGGGAAGGGGAATTTCCTTCCCAAGTTTCAATGATGATTCTATCTTGGAATGTTAGGGGCCTCAATGCTCCTAGCAACTACTGGATGGTTAAATGCTACATATGGACATCTAAAGTAGAAATCATTTTTCTTCAACAAACCAAAATGAATAAGGATCAACTCTCCAAATTTCTTTTGACTCTTAGTGATTGGCAAGTTTTAGGGGTCGAAGCTATAGGTTTGTCAAGTGGGCTGGAAACTTTATGGAACTCCAAGTCATCACATTATACACACATTCAGGACAGTTCCAATTGGATGAGAGGTAAAATTACAAGCATTCATTCAAATATGAGTGTATATATTATAAATGTGTATGGTCCCATCTCCAATAGAAGGAAAGTGGAAGTATGGGAGGAGATCAGTAGATGGTTTCTTCAATGGAAAATAGGGCACTTTATTCTGGGAGGGGATCTCAATGCCATTATACATACTTCGGAGAAATTGGGAGGATCCTTCAGAATTTCTCAATCACAATCTGATTTCAAAGATTGGCTTCAAAAAGATGATATGATGGAGATTGAATCAAACAATGGAGCCTTCACATGGACTAATAGAAGATCATGATTCAATAACATCTTTGAAAAATTAGATAGATTCCTTTTCAAAGGAGACATAATTTCTTTTCTTTTCACCTTGAAAGCCTCCATCTTTCCATCCATAGGTTCAGATCATTTCCCCATCCAGCTAGATATTGTGGAAGAAGATAAGCCCCAAAGATGCTCTTTCAAATTTGAAAATATGTGGCTCAAAGAATCCCTCTTTATTGATTTAATAGCCAACTGGTGGGCGGAGGTTAAATTTAAGGGTTCCAAACTCTTTTGCTTTGTAACAAAATTAAAATATATCCAGCAAAATCTTCTTATATGGAACAGAACCCACTTCAAAAACATCTTTTCAACCAAAGAAGATATAGAACAAAAGCTCACTGCTTTAAATGAGATCATTATCCAATCTGGAATGAATCAAAATTGTTTATGGCTGAAAATGACCTTTTAAAAGATCTAGAAGACATTTTGAGCAAGGAGGAAATATTTTGGAAATAAAAGTCAAGGAAAAATTGGCTAGCAGCAGGTGATAAAAACACCAATTTTTTTCACTCAAGAACTAAGAATCATAGAAACACCAATAGGATACTTCAAATTGTGGATTCAAAGGGGTCTCTTCTTGTTGATCCAAAAGAGATACAGAAAGAAATTGTTAGCTTCATCTCCAATCTTTTGAATAATTCAGACAATTCCTCTCTCATTAGCCAGCAAGAACTTTTAAGTAACATTCCTTCAATCATCTTGGATGCCGATAATCAAGGGTTGATGAAACCATTCTCTGAAGAAGAAATTTTGCAAACACTCACTCATATGGCTCTAGATAAAGCTCCTAGCCTGGATGGCTTCCCCCCTAGTTTCTTCATGCATTGCTGGATCATTTTTGGGAAAGAATTCAAAGTGACTTTGGAAGAAACCAGATCCTCAAGTAGATTCTTATAAAAAATTATTAATACTTTCATTGCTCTTATCCCTAAAAAAGAAAATACTACTGCCATGGATGAATTTAGACCCATAGCTTTATGTAACACTATATACAAGGTCTTGTCCAAAGCCTTAGCTAATAGACTTAAATCAGTCTTAGGCAAAATCATTGGTGAAGAATAAACTGACTTTGTGTAGGTAGACCTATTTTTTATGGAATCATTATTGCTCAAGAGGCCATTCATTCTATTCAACATAATAAATAGCCTAGCATGAATATTAAATTAGACATTAAAAAAATATATGACAAAGTGAATTGGAGATTTCTAACCAAATATATGGAATGCTTTGGATTTTCTAAAGCTTGGATAAATTTGATCTTCTATTGTATATCTTCTCCAAAATACTCTATTTTGGTAAATGGCACCCCTCAAGGCTTCTTTGAGAGCTCAAATGGAATCAGACAAGGAGACCCTCTCTCCCCTTTTCTCTTTATCATCATGGCAAAAGCTCTGGGCTACAACATAAATAAGCTTCAATCTCAAAGACTTATCAAAGGGATTGAAATTACTTCCTGAGTCACTTCGGTCACCCACCAATAGTTTGTTGATAACACTCTTCTTTTTGGATTTGGATGAGTTAAGGAAGCTACTGAATTTCAGTTAATCTTACACAAATATGCTCAAGCTTCAGGACAGGTTGTAAACAAGGACAAATCAGTCATCTTTTTCTTTCACACCAAAAAGAAAATTCAGCAAAAAATTGAATCAATTTTGCCATTTAAAGTTGATTCCCTTCCATGTTCCTACTTGGGGATTCCTATTGATAAAACCCTGAGAACTATAGGGGTTTGGAAGCCCATCAATGAAAGAATGGATCAAAAAATGACTAATTGGAAATCTAAATGGCTATCCTAGACGGGCAGAATAGTCATGATCAAAGCAACATTGGCTACAATCCCAATTTATCTCATGTCATGTATCTCCTTTTCTATGAGTGGGTACATGGACATAGTGAAAAAGTTGAGAGACTTTTTTTGGCAAGGCACAGACCAAAGTAGAAAGTTCAAGCTCATCTCTTGGGAGAATATTTGCAAACCCACTTTTGTAGGAGGCACAAGGATTAAAAATCAGGTGTGGCAGAACCAAGCTCTAGGAGCTAAACATTTTTGGAAATTGGTGAAAAATCAAGATTACAAGTGGGTCAGAATTCTTAGGGGCAAATACCTAGGGAATGGATCAATTTTAGAGATCTTCTACATCAAGGATTTTCCTAGAGGCTCTAGAATATGGAACTTTATTTCCAAATCTAGGCATATAGTGGACTCTAACCTTTCTTGAAATGTCACAGCAGGGGATTCAACCCGATTTCAGGAAGACTCTTGGGGTGGATATCCACCCATTCAGTCAAATTCAGATCTAAATCAAATCAGACAACTTTGCCTTTCAACTTTGGGTCCTTTTCTCAAGGATTATATTATACCAACTCCTTCTTCCTCAGTAGATGGCTCTTGGAAGTGGAAGGATTTCTCAGAGTTAAGAGTGAATCCTCAAGAACTTAATTCCTTAAATGAGGTTTTGCAAGGAAGATCTTTCTTCCTCAAAATAGGAAAGATGAAATCATATGGAATGGATCAAAAAATGGTATTTATAATGTGAAGGATGGATATAAAATTATGTCAGGGCATCTGCAGAAATCTGTCTCTATCCACACTCAGTTATGTTGGAACAAGGTATGTCTTCCAAAAGTAGGTATTTTTACATGGGCAGCCTCTCAGGGACAGATCTTGACAATAGATAGATTCACACAAATGGGTTACTTGGGTCCATCAAGATGTTCTCTTTGTTACAATCATGAAGAGGATCACAACCATCTGTTGTTATTGTGCCTCTTTGCTAACAAATGTTGGGACTGGCTTTGCTCAAAACTGAATTGGTTCTTTATCCATTCCCCTAATATCCAAACTCACTTACTTTCTTGGCCATTACTCCATGGAGAAAGTTTATGTGGCAATCTTTGGATCATCTTGCCATCCATTATAATATGGGAAATCTAGAAAGAGAGAAATAGGAGGCTCTTTCAAGACAAATCCATGAAAATTGAATCTGTATTAAATAAAATTGGGGCTGCAATAGTGGAGCTCATGAATTCTAGAATCCAATCCCAATTGGCCATACACAAATTCTATACTAGCTGGGATGACCTGATGATCAAAAGATGGCATGGTCTTGAAACACTGATCACAATTGGAAGGGGATGTAAAGCAAATCACTCTCAAAGATTGTCATGTATTCGGAAACCTCCTTCCCCGGGTTGGTTCAAGCTCAATTTCGATGGTGCTTCAAAAGGTAATCCTGGACCTTCAGGAGCATGTTGTATCATCCATTCTTCAAATAGGGGCATTGTAGCAAGATTGGCCATCCCTCTAGACCCAAACACCAACAATGTAGCAGAACTTAAAGCTTTATTTCATGGATTATTGCTTGCTAGAGAATTAAGATTAAACAAAGTGGAAATTGAGGGAGATTCAATGATTTTAATAAATGCAATTAGATCAAGGGCCATTGCAAATTGGAAATTACAAGCCTCATTGGAAATTATTCTTAATCTACTCAGCAAATTTGAACCAATAACGATTAACCACATATACCGAGAAGGAAATTCTAAAGCTGATGAACTTGCAAATTTAGCAGCTGGGGGTACCTCTATCAAATCAATTTTAGCTGAAGTTGGCACTCGGGCTATCCTTTCTTAACTCAGCTCGCCATCTTTTCTTAGCAATGGTCTGCTATCTTTTCACAGGCAGAATTCAAGACCTCAAGACAAGCCTTTCAAATTGCATTGGGTCAAATCATTCCCCTCGATCCTTCCATCTCGGCTGTCATCCCTTCAACATTGCAGTCATTCTCTTGGACACATTTTCGAAGGACATGAGATGGCGTACAGTTTTGTTCTCCAACGGATCCCATGTCTGATATGATGCAATCAATTTTTCCAGCGGTATGCAGGTCAAAATTTACATGCAATAGCTTGCTTTGGGTGGACCTGCAAACCACAAAATACTTTCTTTGGCCCCTCTCTAGTTAATTCTTCCCTGGCCATTTTTAGCTATCATTTTGGAGTAAAAGTAGTCATATCTGAGAGGCTAACAAGACTGCTTAGTCTGGAAGTGATGGCGGTACGGCAAGAGATCTGAGATCACTTGTGCATGTAAACTCTACATGTAATCACCTATGCTAGCGCCATCCTTCGCATTGGGAGTTGATCTTTGCCCTATCATTTTCTTCTTGGGAGCTGCTTCTTTTCATGCCATTTACACTCTATTGCTTCTCAAGCTTCTTGCCCTCATAATGGATACTCCCATTAAACTGACTACCAGGATTGAACAGATAGCCTTTGATACACCGATTGACAATGAAAGGCTTAAATAAGTTTGTATTTTTCACCACATGGTGGTGTTACACGCAGCCAAGGAAGTGTTGGGGACAAATTTCTTGTGCACAAATCATAGGTATAGAGTCAATTCCAATATTTTCTCTGGCTTTTTAGCTAGTCTATTGGTTGTAGGAGCACACAAGAATCATGTTGATAAAATTTGTCTCTGGTTATTTGATGGTAATTTTCTAGGAGATCTCCATAGCAACATAGTTGGAATAGATGATAATCTATTCACTTCTTTTCCATGGGATCTTCCCATCATCATGTCGGCTGGATCGACCTTTCTTGGATTTGGTAATGCTCCCCGATGCTATTTTTATGGAGGCATGCCAAGATAGTTTTTCGTGCTATGGGGTTGGGAATGGGAACACCAGGAGATGAGACTGGTTGGAATGAAAAAAGCTCTAAGATTCCTCTCCAAATTTTTAGGGATTGAGGAAGGGATGGATTCCCCTTACGGTAACGATTTAGATGATGAGGTGGATTGGGTCTACAAATATAGGTATGAGGAAAGAATGGATGGCTTGGGCAGCCTTGATTCCTCAAATGCAAAAGATGAAGAGGTGGACGATTCCGGAGAGGCCTCAAGGGTTGATGATGAAGCTGATTCTGATGATGGTGTGGAGGCTGAGGTTGATGGGGAAGACATTGAAGACGACGAAAACAATGAAGATGAAGATGATGCTACAGTAAATATGGACCAAGGAAACTCTTTTGCTTCTCAAGAGGACGAAGGAACTGCCTCAGAAAGCACAGAGTAGGACACCACTTCACCATCGGACTAGCCATGGTGTTTGTGTGCTCTCAGGTTCCTATTTCCTTTTCACTAAAGTAGCAGTTCTATTTAACTTCTAGCTTGTCTATGACTGGTTTAGATAAGTTTTTGCATAAGTTTTGTATTGGTGCGGAGCTCTGTTGCTCTATATTTGGTGCACCATTTGTCTATGACTGGTTTAGCTTATTTTTTGTATAATTTGGGTATTGGTGCTGAGCTCTGTTGCTCTATATTTGGTGCACCATTTGTTAAATTTATTCTGCAAGACTACAGATCTTATAAACTCTCAAATGTTAGTTTAATACTTTATATAAATATAGAATCCTAGCTTCGATCTTTATCGATAAAAAAAAAACATTCCAACATTCTTCTTCCCAAATAATATTTATTTTTAAAACCCTAAAAGACCTCTTCCCCTTTCCAACTGTTTTTCTCCCTTCCTAACAAATTCAACTGAAAAACTAGTTTTATTCTTTTTATCGTTGAACAGACTTGAAAGAAAAGTTTCAGTTGCCTCGCTCGAAGCGCCCAATCCTAATGTTGTGGTCTGCATATTATTCTTTATTCTTTATTCCAAATTTTCGACCATACTACCCTACTTTTCTAAATCGCTGTTCAATTAATTCAACTACAACTAATTTTATTCTTCTGGTCTGCAGTTCGTTGTATCGTTCAATGCGCTCAGCTGCAATCGTCTCAGCTATTTCATTCACGATCGAACTCTTTACGAAAAATTTATCACAAGCAAGAGACGGATATCCCGAGTTCTAAAGCATTAGGGTTTTTATCTGAAGCGGCGTGCTGATAATTTAATATACTACTCTTTGTCAGAAGCTGACAGCATTTCGGAGGTTTTCCTAACGAAAATGGCATTATAGAGAGAATATGAGTATTTCTTTGTCCTAATCATTGGAATGGCGATGCTCATGGCAGCTGGAACTGGCGTTGCCGCTGAGAGAGACAGAGACAGTATGCCGCCGTGTTTTTTAAAATTTTCACATAATGTTTTTTTGCAAATTTCCAACGCTTGATCTTGAGCCAAATAGAAATTAATCTAATCCATTTGCCGCAGAGGAATTTTGTGTTGTGCCTCCGATATGTTTTCTATTGCTTGATTCTGCTTTCCCTAAATTTCATTCGTGCTTCACTTGAACTGCTGCAATTTAGGATACTCTCAATATATTTGAAAAAAAAAACATAACATGTTTTGCGGCATTTAGGTTTTCCCTGCTATTGTCTTTATTTTTTTAGGGAAAGTAATTTTTTTCTCTCTGAATTTTTCATATAAGAGTTCATCTACGAGGCATTCCTTCAGAGCTAGTGACCAGAAAAAGTACGATTAGAAATGCAGTAATAATCGTCAAACATACATCTTAACTTTCTTGTATGGAAATTTATCGTAACTTCTGTGGTCACGTCGCAGGATCGAAACCCCAGAGCCTGTGTCAAGCTGATACTGAGGTGCCTTATTCTGTCAAATTGTCAAAGACAACGGAAAGGAAACCTTGCCTGTCTGATATTCCAGGTGACTCTACTTACATGATGATATACGAGCAGGCGCATAAAAGGGAAAAAATCTTCATCGTCATAATTTTCCTATTGCTCGCTTTTCTAGCTATTTGCTGGTTCCATCGTTTTTGTGTCGATTTTTTATTCATTTAGCCTTTGATTGAGCAACATTTTAACAGTAAGATCTCAAAATTTCTTACAATTTGACAAATCGATAAGACCTTTCACGTTCTTTTGGAGTTGGTACGTCCGACTTCAATGGATTTTCGAGCAATCTCTTTCTCTAACAATTTTATGCAAAGTAGTTAAATCTTCTCCGAATTCTGGTTCTCTTGCTTTCGCTGAACAGAATTTTATCATGATTGAGGTTAATCTAGAGACTAGTACTGTTTAAAATTTATAGCTGTTTTCCTTCAAATGATAATTTATATTTATTTCGCTGTAATTAGCAAAAATTATAATTATTTTGAAAATCTTTCAAAGGATTACGGTATTTCTTCTTATTTAAGGGATATTTTTTCATGTAAGGTTCTAGATTTTTGAAAAATATTGTTATTAGCATTATCGATTTCTGAAAATGCTTCCGAAAAGGCGGATTTTTTTGTTAAACGAGTTTTATTTACCCGGATATTTATCAATCATCTGTAGGAAAAGTTGTAGGAGCCCCTGCGCTGTAGCAGGTCTTTAGTATATACATGGCTCATATTGCACAGATATTGTGATTTATCAGAGGAGACGCCTCCGAAGTAGAAATTCTACTTGAAATTCGTACATTCTTCCTGATTATCGTGTTGTTTCTGCCTGGCTTTTATCTAGCCCAGGTTTTGATTCAGCGTCTCAGGAATGTTCAGCCTTCAGCTTAAGATATATTTCCCTTTGATTCACCACTATTTTGAAGCACACCATATCTGGTTTCAATATGTTTGGAAATAGAATGAACGAATTTTCTAAACAATTTTAGGTCAAAATCTTCTGCTTTGCTGCATATTCTCCCGATAGAGTGATTGTAAGATTTAGAATCAAAATAAGTACTTCAACATTTGTTAGGTGTGGAATATTGAAATAATTTTGAATAAACTGTTCTGAAAGAACTATTAATTGCTTACACTACTTTTAGTTATGGAAATCTGAATATTTATTATTTTATATTATAATTTTGTTTGTGAAGTTATTGCTTATTAATATTTCTTTATAAAACCAGGATGCTTTTAGTTTTAGCATTGTTTTGTTTATTTTAGTACTATACTCAGAACCGTTTTTTGGGAATTCTTTTAAACCATAATAGATTGACTCCATAAAAATTATTATTTTATCTATTTTTCTGGTATAATTTTATATTTTTATAAATATAATAAAGTTGGTGGGATGAAAATAGATAATTTAAAATGTATTTTGTCATTTTTAAATGATAATTCATAATTCAAAAATGAAATTATTAAATTTTTAATAAAGTCTATTTAGTTAACAAACTAAATTATCAAAATCCTTATTAAAG
Organism: Chamaecyparis obtusa; assembly: GCA_027943335.1. Classification (NCBI taxonomy): domain Eukaryota; kingdom Viridiplantae; phylum Streptophyta; class Pinopsida; order Cupressales; family Cupressaceae; genus Chamaecyparis; species Chamaecyparis obtusa. The sequence goes on from BSBK01003762.1 coordinate 351,735, forward strand.
TATATATGTGTGTATGTGTATGTACATGATGAGAAGAAATGGGTTCTAAAAAAAGTTGTTAAGTATATGATTATATCTTTATGGTAGATAATGTGTAGTGATCAATGGTTCCTCATTTGGCTTTTTCAAAGGACCAAGAGGTATAATGCATGGAGAACCCATTTTCCCCTTCCTCTTTGTCATAATGAAGATGTGTTAAAAAGAATAGGCACCCATAAGGTAATGAATATTTTATAAAAATGAAACAAAATTTTATATAGCATTTCCATCTTAATATAGAAACTTTTTGCATACCCTAGTGTATTACACATCTATTTAGACATTCAAATGCACAATATTACCTTAAGAGAAAATATCACATGGAGAATTTTCAAAATCCCAACATGCAATGGAGTAAAATATATGAAAAAATAACTACTAGCTAATATATACTCTATATTTAAAATAGGCAGAGATGCATTTTTTCATGCTTGATTTTTAGTAAAGGTGAATGATGAAAATATTCAACCCCATCTCGACTTATTTTAAATATAGACTATATATTAGCTAGTAGTAGTGGCAGGGCCCATAACTCATTGAATAAATTAATAAATCATTATATAATATTTTTTGTTAAATATAATTTAATATAATATTAAATTAATATAATTACTTTTTCTAACCCTAACTATATGACGTACTGATTAGTAACCCTAAGATATATTTGGGTTATACTTAGGGTTATACTTTACATCATTGTTAAGGTTAGCGTTTAGGTTATGGATAGAGTTAGAGTTAGGATTATTGTTAGGGTTAGAGTTGAGATTTAAGGTTAGGATTATAGTTATGATCAAGGTTTACATCATATTTAGGGCTAGGGTTTGGGGTTTGAGATTACAATTCAAATAATGGTTAGGGTTTGTTTTAGTTATATAGTTAGCTTTAGGTTCACTCTTAGGTTACAAAATAATTAGGATTAGAGTTTATGATTATGGTTAGGATTTATATAATTGTTTAGGGCTAGGTTTATGGTTAGGTTTAGGGTTAAAGTTTACATCATGATGAAGGTAGACATCTTAGTCAATATTAGAGTTGGATTTTGGGTTATAATTATGGTTAAGGTTTTCATCATGGTTAGGATTATGGCTAGGGTTAGGCTTTATATGAATGCTATGGCTAGGGTTCATTGTCAGTATTACGATTATGATGAATCACTCTCACCCTAATTGAACCCTCATTTTAAATTTAATTAGACCCTAATATTAATCTTCGCAAACCTAACCACAATTGATCACTAATAATAAAGATAACCATAACCTTTTTATAATTAACTCATTTAACCTTAACATTAACCTAATTTGCATATTTATTTTATAACCCTAATTGAACTCTTGATATAGTTTAATCCTAAAATCTAATCCTATCCATACTTAAAAGGTTTCCTCATGACCCTAATCAAACTCTAACCTTAATTTAATATTAAATTATTCATATAAAATTGATTAATTATTATTTATAAAAATATTAATTAAGTTAAATTGCAAATATAGAATTCTCTCTATTGTATTATTAACTCTATACTTACCAAAATTTATTCTGATATAAGTAGTTCTAGTGTTTAGGGTTAGGGTTATGAAATTATGGTGAATAATTATCATCCTAATTAAATCCTTATTTTAAATTTAGTCGACCCTAATTAAGTCATTTAACCCTAACATTAACCTAACTTTCATCTTTATAATATTTCACCCTAATTGAACTCTTAATATAATTTAACCCTAAAACCTAACCCTTTCCATAGTTCAAATATTTTCCTATAACCCTAAATGAATCCCTAATTAAACCATAACCCTAATTGTATCCTAACCCCAACTTTATTTGAAACTTAACTAATTGAAACGCTAACCATAATTTAATTATAATTAAAGATATATACTACAATTCAAATTTAAACCTAACCCTAACAATAACTAAGCTCTACCCATAATCATTATCCTAATTCAACTATAATTTAAATTTAATCAAACTGTAATCTTAACCATTAATAAACTATCACCTAATTTGAACACTAATCTTAAAGTTAACGCTTAGTAAACCCTAATACTAATCTTATTTGATGATTAATTTATTTAACCCTAACCTTTTCTTAATTCAAATATTTTATTTATTATACCCCATGTGAGGGATAGGGTTTAGGGTTAGGTTACAATTTACATTAGGATTAGGGTTTGGATTAGTCATATAATTTGGTTTAGCATCATTCTTAGGTTACAAAAATAGTTAGGATTAGCATTAGGGTTTGGATTAGTCATATAACTTGGTTTAGCATCTATTCTTAGGTTACAGAAATAGTTAGGATTAGGATTAGGGTTTATGTTATGGTTATGGTTAGAGTTAGGATTATGGTTTGAGTTAGGGTTTAGAGTTATGGCTAGAATTATGGCCAATCTTAGGGTTAGCATTTGGATTAAGGTCAGGGTTTACATCATGGTTAGTATTAGGATTAGGATTATCAACAAGTTCTTATATCTTGATTCTAGACATTGATACTCTTTATATATTTTAAAGTAAAATTATATAAAAAACATTCTTATTAAATTGATAAATGATTATTTATAAAAACATTAATTAACTTAATTGCAAATATAATTTTTCCTATTATAATATTAAATTTATAATATTCAAACCTTATTCTATTAGAACTCATTCTAGGGTTTAGGGTTGGGTTCTATAATTATGGTAAATAACTCTCACCCTAATTGAACCCTCATTTTAATTTTATTCAAATCTAATATTAACACTTATAAACCTAACCCAAATTGAACACTAACATTAAAGATTACCCTAACTGCTTTTTATAATTAATTCATTTAACCCTAACATTAACCTAACTTGCATATTTATAATATAACTCTAATTAAATTCTTGCTATAATTTAATTCTAAATCCTAACCCTATCCATAGTTAAAAGACTTTCCAATGACCCTAATCAATCTCTAACCTTAATTGCATCCTAACCCCAACTTTATTTGAAGCTTATCCAATTTAAGCTCTAACCATGATTTAATTCTAACTAAAGATATCTCCTACAAATCTAATTGAATTGTAACCCTAATAATATGTATACTCTAGCCATAATCATTATCTTAACTTTACTCTAATTTTAATTTAAGTAAACTCTAATCTTACCCATTAATAAACCATTACCTAATTTGAACACTAACCTTTTAAGTTAACCTTTAGTAAACCCTAATACTAAGATCGTGTGAAGATTAATTTATTTAACTCTAATTCTTTTGTGACTTAAATATTTTATTTATTTTAATATATTTTTACGTTAATTTTAAAAAATAATGTCTAGATTCAACAAAGTTAATTTTTATCTATGCAATATTACTCTATCATAATTCGGTTGTTAACACTTATCATTTAAATATTATTAACTGAATTCATCGACCATCCCTAAACCATCTTATAAGTTTACAATTCTTCATTTTGAATTTCTATAATCTTAACGTTTTCTATGCCATTAGTGGATAATATACCATAATGGAAGGGCTTCTCATCTTGCTCAAACACAGTGTCATATGTAAAGAAGCCTTCACCATTAATGGCTGTCAAGTGAGGGTCATAGAGATAAAAGGGAAGTGGAAGTTGTCCTTCCTTGTTCTTGTAGTTTCCAAGCCATTCAATCACCAACCTCAATTCCTCCCTCTCCAGACAGAAAATGTCATCGTGTATTGCCTTGGCCGGAAAAGAAAGGTCGAAGAGATCTGGCGCACTCAGGAACACCTTTGAGAAATGCAGTGCGTTTCTGAAGAAGTCATGGGGCAGAGGGGGAATTATTATCTTCTGAAATTCGGTGCAGATTTGTAGCCTAGCTTCTTGCTGATTCTTGGCCTTTGTACAGGCAGCCCAAACAGGGCAGACAGGGCCTCAAATGCTGTGACGCCTTCGTATTTATGGTTCCTGCCCTCAACCTATAATATGCACTGCTGCACCATGTCATGGCTGAATTTGAAGGTCACGGTCTTGAAATTAAAGGAGCTGCTGATCTCCTACAAGAATGTTGTCTCGTAGTAGCGCGTTGTCGTGGTTTCATTGTTTTTGTTGGCGCGTTCTTTGAGACCCGGTGGATGGAATAATGGCGGGTGCAAAATCCACCCATCATCCCAACTGAGTTTCCTGAGGATGCATTTACTTTTCCACTATTTTCAGCAATGATGATGACATGGATAGTAAATTATTAAGCTGGCAGCGGAATGTGAACGGGTTCTTTTTTCTTACACCATTACATTTACTGACTTCTTATAGGTGTGGGTCTTCTGTCATTGTAGGGTTACGCCTCTTAGCGTAATCAAAAATTCATTCTCAAATGCAAACCAACAATCATTGAAGACTCTCAAGAATAAATAATGAAAGAGATGCCCCTACTACTTTGATTCTTTGAATTTCTAGAGAAACATACAAATGTAAATTGTAAGATTATATCATAGTCTCAAATTTGATGATGTAATCGATCTCAAATTGAACAAATTCAATATGTTGGATGTGCAAATGAGGAAAATCTTAAGACAAAATATTTAAAATAGATCAAATCCTCATTTTAGTTAGAAATAATGAACTCGTATGGTGTGAGTACCATATTTGATAATATACCACCAAAATGTGATATAAAATTATTAGTAGAGAAATAAATTCTCTCAACTAGCCAAAGGACTTATGTTTGGTTTCATATGTGTTGCCCAAAATGGGTTCTTTTGTCTATATGATGCTTAACAAATGTATCATAATGGGACATATAGTGCAGGGAAAAGGAATCATGGGCCCTTATCAGTGTCCACTAAGGAAGGTAATAAAAATTGTGATCAACTCTCATTATAATGCAAGATGGCCCAAACATTTTGGTTAACCATTTGTAATAAACTAGGGCACTAGGGCCCCTTACAAAAATAATTCTAAGTTGTATTTAAGGCTTGGTTGAGACTTCATAAGGGTTCTCTACGGGCTTGTTTATGGTTAGATGTGTTAGCAAAGATCATTTGACAATTACAAAAGAACAAAATGCTAGAATTTTCAAAGACAAGGAATCGCTTACAAAAAAATTAGTAAAAAAATCAAAATATGGATAAGCTCACATTAGATGAAGATGAATTTCTCTTACTAGGTTCAAAAATCAAAATGGGTCATTGTATTTAAAAAAATTTGTTAATTGTTATAATAAACTGATGATTACAAAGAGTACATAGTGGAAATTTTCATTGAGAGGGATATTGACAATAAGTTTTAATGGTTCTTTGAGGAGTAATCCCAAGATATTGGGAGAAAGATTCATAGTAAGAATTTTTTTGGGTGTTTTAGTGTGGATGGGAACAATTAAAAATCCCAACAAGAAAATAGCAATGTCAAGTTTGTTTTAGGGAGAAGAGCATAGCTAACCCATCTTTGCATGAGGGCATGTTATTGCTAATCTATGAACACTTTAAAACCCAAATTTTGGGAAAGGAGATAGTGGAGAAGAAGGAAAAAAGTGAAGCTTCTGGGTCAGATTACGTCCCCTCAGAAGGAAATAGTAAGGGAATGCACTTTGAGAATAACGAGGAAGAAGAGACCAAAAAACCAAAATAGGGGTCCTCCTCAAAGAAAAGAATCTCAAGCTTAGTTAAAAAAGAAAAACCCACCAAAAAGAAGGCCAAAAAGGAGATACCCTCAGACGAGGATTATAATGACAATGAAGAAGATATGAAAATAGATGATGAGGAGGGAAATTCTGAGGGGGAGACAAGTAAGAAGATGACATAGGCCCTGGGGGTTAATTCTAATACCAAGGGGGATTTCCCAGGTCATCTCTCGGTTGACCTCACCATCAACAAAGACAACTCTCCCCCTCCCCCTTCAGGTGCTAAAGACAATTATCAGGACCCTAAAATAGAGGAGCCCAACAAATACCAAGGTCACCCATCTACCCATTCCCCCAATATGCAAGAAAACTCAAATGGAAAAAACCAATTGGGGGAGTATCATAGTCAAGACTCGGGAAAAGGGAAAAAGGTGTGGAGGAACTTCAATATGAACACAATGCATATGGGGATCATCAAAGAAGTCATGAATCCCAAAATACTCGAGGACATAGATGGCAGAATTTGGAATGAAGATCTGATTGATCCCTCTTTGGTTGTCATCAGTGACAAGGCCAGGGAAATGGAGATGAACTTCTTAAACAATTCTAAAAATAGTATGTTGGACCAGTTCAGGTCCTTCAAATAGCTATTCTTTGAACTTGATGATCTCAAGGACAAAGTCTAGAGCATGGCTGAAAAAGATCATAAAGCCACAGAACAAAAGTGCCACTTGGAATCAAGGATTGACCATTTGGAAAGAGGTATGAAAAGTCTTGAAGACACCCTTAAAGGAATAGTAGAACAAAATTTTAATATTCTCAAATCCTCCAATGAACACATCAAGTTGCTTATTGACAAATTGGAAGAGAAGATGTATATTAAGGATGAGGATAGGACCACTAAGGATAACAAGGAGAAGCCCAATGAAGGACCAGGTAAGAGAACTAGAGCCAGAACAAAGAAAAATTTGGCTGAAGAAGGATCCCACAAAATCCAGAAGATAAAAGAAGCAGTAGAGAAGATGAAGATTCTCAAAAGTAATGCTTCTGCAATGCTCAGGAACCTTGCCTGATCTTGTTCCCTGGTTCCTTTTTTCTACCCCTCTTTTTGTTCTACCTAGACTTTTACATTTTTGTGGATGTCTTTATTTTGTCCTGGTTGTGGCCCATTTCTGTGGTTTCTTTTGTTTAGCTACACTCTAATCTTTTATTTGATACTTTATATTTTGTTTTGGGTTTCAGCAACCCTGTAAAACCTATTTTACTTAATAAAAAACAATGTCAAGTTTTTTTTCTTTCTCAAAGATTTAAATAAATATTAAAATAATTTTTTTTATCAAATTGATATATGGGAGATTCATTAATAACCTGATTAAGGCTATTACCACAAAAAACATCTAGTTCTAAAATTATAATGCATATTTTGAGACTTTACACCTAGAGTTAATCAAAGGATGTACCCTTAGGATTTGTTGTATAAAAAGTAACAACATAGAGAACTACTTATCAAATCATACGATTGACCAATAAAATAAGGTCGTCATATCATGCAAGTTAAAGGATTAGTGTGAACTATAAAGCTTCATTTTAAAAGTTCTAGATTAGAGGTCTAAAAATAAGATATATTATAATCAAGCATTTCTGTGATTGAGATGATGGAACTATGATTTCATCAAGAAAATAAGGATTTGATATTTGACATATAACAAGAATCAGTAGTCTTAAGGATAATATATTAAAAAGTTGATCGAAGTTGTGACTCGTAAAAGAGTGAAGGAGGCTTCAAAAGGAAATAAATGAGATTGAAATATAGTAGAGGTAATGAATTCTATGGCCATTAATTAAAACAATTGGTGCATACATGTGTCCACAATGTCAAGATCATAGAATGGTTCCTATACAACATTTTTAGAATATTGAAAAGTTTTGAATAGGGGGAACAAGTAATATACCAATTAGTTTTACTAGCACTCAAAGCTGAGGCTTCCAAGGCTCTCACAAAATGATTACAAGATCATCTTTTCATCCAATAAGAGTATATAAGTTTATATTAATATGTATGCCATATATTTTTTACTAAATGAAAACTAGTTTTGAAGGGATGAAAACCCTATTACAAAAGAAATAGACAGCTGAAGAAACCAAATGCTAACCATCCACTAAACAATAGACAAAATTAAAAATTAAAAAAAAAACCCATAGAAATAGGGGATTGAAGACCCTAATTCCTTACAGTATTTTCAACAAGTTATCATTTTTATGCACAATTTCCTCACTAATAATACAAACCTTATTTATAATCTTGTCAATGGGAGTAACCCCTGTGTTCTTTCTTTAGATTCTAGTTGCATGGCTAGGGAGAGAGACCATTTCCTTGTCCTTCATAGAAGTACTTCTACCATTAGTGGGATATTTCTTTGGTAGATTTGGTACTACTAGAGAGATAGGGCAATGTTTCTTTGGATAGACCATGTAGGGTTTTAGCCTAAGAATTATGTTTTGGAATGACCTCAATACTATTCTCCATATCCATTTTAGTAACAGTAACAACTACCCTCAAAGTTTCTTAGACAACAATAATTGAGTCCTCTAAGTTCTTAATTTGAAGCTCAAGGTCCTCCTTTAACTCTTTGCTACCCTTTTCCACTACATGAATACTAGTCATGATCTTTTTGATTCCTTGGGTAGGAGAAGAATGAGTTAATTTTACTTTTAAAGTGTTAATCTCTACCACTGTCCTTAAAAATTGGGTATTTTGGCTATCCATCACACTTTTTACATTTTTGTTTATATGTCAAGGTTACTAGAGTTGAAGATGTTACTATAACTGAAAGTAATGTTGAAGATTGATTATTTGATGGTGATGATGATGAAGACCCACCAAGATCAGAGGAATACAAGATCAACTAGAAAGGTTAGACCAATTATTATCTTTTCATTGATGTCAAACAATTGATTTGTGGTTTATATTATGTTTCCATATCATTTGGTAAATGATATAAGTTGAAAGAGTTAATAAGAAGAAGAAATGAGATGTTGTGGAGTTTAAGAACTTAATTGGGCAATTGATACATATCAAAAAATGTTAATATTATATTGATATAATTATTTTCTACCTAACATATGATTATGTTAGTTCGGTAAAGCATAGTAATGAAGATTTGACAAGTCAGTAAGTTAAAATATTTTGGATACCAAGTAGGTAAGGTCACTCAATAAAGTTAAAAGGTAAAAGAAAGTGATTAGATAAAGTGAGAGGAAATCAAGAAACCAACAATAAATTTTTAGGCACCAAGTGAAGTTAACTAAAATTTAGAGTTATCTATCATGCAAGGAGCAGAAATTAAATACAAGGATTGGAATAAAATTTAATGATTAGCTATGATGAGCTAGATGATTATGATGACAAGGAAAGTTAATTAGAGTGATCTAATGTTATGAATATTCAAGATTAAGATCTATGAAAAGATCTAAAATGACAAAATAGAAGGAATAAGTTTCAAGAAAGTTCAAGTTCTAAGGTGAAAAGAAAATGTGTTACCGAGATCCAGATACAATGAATCATTTTATGAAATGAAATGGATGGCTGAGATTGATCAGAGGAAAATATGATAGAAGAGATTAAGTGAAAAAAAATTTCTATATAAAGAATGGATTTATATGAACAAATAGTTGGAAAATTGAAGAATAGAAGAGTCATCGACTGATGCAGAGAAGAAGCAAGAGAGAGATTCTGAGTGGGAAAGTGGGATTTGATGAAGGGTTGAAGCTAGTGGAAATTCAAAAATTAAAATGAACAGAGAAGAGCACACAAAGGATCTAACTAAGAAAAGATAGTTGCAAATCTACAATTCAATTTATTTACTATTTCTTATTAGCATTTGTAATAGAGAAATCTCTTAACGGAGTGGACTTAACAGTCTTATTGTAAAATCCTTGAAAATGGTAACATTCTAAAGAGTGTTTGAAGCCCACTAACTAGGCCACTCCTAACATGGTGAAGACCCTAACAGATCCAAAGTAAATCCCTTGAGCAGGTCACACCTAACAGTGTGCATTGTAATCTTGTACTGGATTCCATCTCTTAACTAAATGCACCTCAGAAGAGTATTTTCTTAGTGGGTTATAATTCCCATAGTGGTTTTTCTCGAAGCTAGGTTTGTATGTTACATACTGGTGTTACATGTTGTGGATAGTTTATGTGATTGATTTACTAATTGTTAAAGTCTATTTACTATTGTTAGTAAATAGTGAATTGTGTTTAACTGATCTATCACAAAGTTAATCATAGAAAATATTTTTAGGTATTTGGAATCAGGGATTATTGATTCACCCCCCTCTCTCTCTATAACCCAAGAGAAGAACCCTACTCAACGGGGGTATCTTTACCCAGATATAAATGAATGTCAATATGAATCCCCATAATCATCTCACCCATACTGGGACATTGTGAAATAGGCCCAAATGAAGAGTGGGATTGATATCCTTATGTGAATTATTTTTCAGCTTCTTAATTCTAGAGTACTTTCTCCCCTCACATTGACTGGGACCTAGTTAAGGTTCTCCTTTTTCCTTTAGAAAACATATAGAAAGACATTTTGGATTTACCTTTACCCTTGTCACCATCACTAGGATATAAAGAATCTAGCAAAAAACCCTTAGGAGGAGTATCATTTTCATCATCATCATTTGAAACCATAATTTTTTGATGGCTCAAAGTACAACTTTTAGGGTTCTTATATATTCCTAAATGAAAAATGATTTCTTCATCTAAGGGAGTATCTTTGAGGTTAGTTACAAATGTCTCATCATGGAAATAGACATTTTGTTGGTGCTTAATGCCAATCTTAGGAATAGGTATTTTTAGACAACTAGAATTCAACATGCTCTTGATAAGGAGAATAAGACCCTCATAAAATACTGGGGAAGAAGATTTTTTTCCATGAGATTTAAGGCTATGAAAAGGTGTTCAAACAACAAATAAAAGGGAAAGAGAATATACTTATCATGTCTCAAGTGATTAAGAATAAAAAATGATAGCTAAAAAAGGCTACAAATTTTATCATCTAGGATTACACACAACATAATAACCTCAACCAAATCTACCTAAGGATCCTTGATATAGGATATGTTATATGCCCCATCCATAGTTATTTTAACTTTATCTCTAAATCTCTAGGAGACAAAAAAAATCCAAAACACTTCATTTGCACACTTTTTATCCCTATAAAATTTCCAACCCACCATCAGACTAGTACAAACTTTAATAATTAAATCCTCGATGATATCAAGCTTTAACCTATACACCTTCAAAACAAATTCCCTCCAACCTTCCACAAAAGCATTTATAACTCTAGGGTCCATACCATATAACCTATCCATATAAGTAGTGAGACCATATAAAGATAACTCTAGGCTATATGAATGTCTTTTCATTTTTGGTAGATGGTGGGTTGAATTCTATTCCAACCACTTCCCATACTAGTAATTACACCAAGGGATACAAGAACTAGATATCTAGGGCACTAAATACTCAAAACCAAGCTCAAGAAAATAGGGATACCTAGACAAGCTATAGTAAAATAAGGCCAAATCAAATAACCATTTTGCATATTTTTGGTACTCAAAAATACAACATGGGTTTTTGAGTGCCTTATAGAATTTTTGCAGTTCTGACCCATTTGAAGTGCTTTTGTGCCTATTTTCCTAGATGAGACTTGAGGTCTACCATGCATGTCAAGTGTTCATTACCCTTTCTTTATCATTTGTAGACATCTTAGGTCATTAAGTTCATGTTTCAAGTTTTTTCATGATGTCTTGTTTTGAGCACTTGTCCAAAATTTGTATTTTTGCTTAAGTGTCAATTTGTTGTAACAGGCCCTGTTTGCATTTGAATGTCTTCTTCCCTGTGATTGCTTATATCATACCAGTTGTGGCATCATAGTATAGGTATGGGAGTGAGTCATCATGCCCATTGTCAGCCCTCCATGTGCCCACTTAGTCACTTTTCCAGAGCCATTCAATTTGCAAACTGTCAAAATTCTCTAAATGTGCGCTGTCCAGTTTTATAAGTGACCTATTTTGAGGTATCCTAGTTTGCGCCCTGTGCAAGGTCTGGCATAATTGAGTGTGGTTCCATACTTTAGGCCTGGAAGACTAAGTGTCTAATGATTTTCAAGTCCTTGGCAATCCTTTTGATCATTTTCCTAGGCCAATTCCAAATTAGAATTTTATGTTTTTCACTAATTTATATCCTGAATTTTACTAACTGGCTGACTTTGGTGTTTGGTGATAATTCATCATTTGATATTTTTGGTGAGCTGATTATGGATTCATTTTCCTTGTGTGAGGGAGAATCGGTGCCTAAGTTGTTGCTCCTTGAAAGTTTCAATGGGTGAGTTTTTAAGGCCGGTTCTAGAGTTGACTTGTGTGTTTTTTATAGTGCAAACAGACAATGTTTCTAAGTGGCCAACTTTGATTAGTATTATCTTTTGGCTCAAGTCTCTTTGAGATTTCTTCTTTGGTAGGCATGTTTTTTTCTTGGGGGTCAGTGTGTGTTCCCAGTGGTGTGATCTTGTGATGGTGTTTTGTCAGTTTTTAAAGTCGCTCCCAGAGGCCAGTTGTTGTTATTTGGTCAATTTTACAAGGTGCACTGTGGGATTATTTCTGGTGCTCAATGTGGTTTGTTCTCACTTAGAGACTACATTTTGGGTGTATTATGTGCACTCATGTTCTAGAAGACCAGATGACCACCATTTCAAGTACATCTGAATGTGTCACATGAAGATGATTAGTGAGGTAGTTGCGTACTTACAACACTAAATAGCTAGATATTTCAAGATAGACAAGAAGAAAATTGAAGTGCATTTTTATACTCAATACCTCATTGAGATTTTTGATTCTTCTTATGTACCTATTCAACTTTCTTTTTGGACAAGATGTGTGAGATGTGAGTGAGATTGGGAGCATCATACAAGCCACAGGACTTGGAAGGATTCTCCTCTTACTCAAACATTAAAAATCATCAAGGAAGTTGCCTTACTTTTTTAATTGATGTGGAAAGACAAATATGAAGTACCAAATCAATTTCCAACAATAGATTTTATTTAAAATTTGTGACATGATCCAGTCAAAGGTAAGCATGCAATGATTTCAAGTCATGTGTGACCATTGCAAGGATGGAGCCTGCATAATAAACAAGGGACCATGCGTATAGTTCAAAGGCAAGCCCATGCATATGTTGAAGGTTTACAATTAATAGCAAGCAATTGTGAATTGCCAAGAGAGGTTGTTCACACATGCATGGAGGAGATACCAGTTTGAAAAGGGAGCTTGCGCAAGTCTATTTGGAGACTGCTAGTAGATAGGCCCTGCGTAATACCACAAGGTCAATGAAGGTTCATGTTAAACACACTATTGGAAAGGCACTGTTAGAAGCTCCAAATAATGTGTGGAGGCTATTAATTATGGTATTACAAAATGAAATAGAAACAACAAGTAGGGACCCGCGAAATGAATCATGATAGTTTACAAATAAAATGGGGTACTCTTGAGTTAAAACATTAGTAAGTTGCATGATCATGCAAGGAAGAAGTGTGAGTCTCACATGTTGAGAAAAGGTTGGTGTCATATAGCATAAAGGAATGGACGATACCAACTCATTGAAATCATAGACCAAAGGCATGCCTTGTGTGAGTGCTGGAGCTGGAAAGGCTTGAAGCTAGTCAAAAGGAAAAGGTAAGACAACTAGCATGAGGTTTGGCAAAGAGGCATCAGCGTAAGACAAATTTAAATGCCCATGCAAATAGTGGAGGGAAGGCTCTGATTTTATGGGCTATGCTTGAGCTTCGAGGAAGGTAAGTTGATGCAAATGAGGCAATGGGGAATATGAAAGACTCAGCAGATTGGGTGTGCACATGTGCTGTGGTGAGGCTCATTTTATGTATACAACCAAACCAAATAGAGGAAGTTTGCATGGAAAACAAAGAGGATGTTGGATGGAGTGTTTTATGCTAGTGCCCACGCATAAATGAGGAGGTATGTGCTTGTGCAAAACACATAGAGGGATGCTAGCAAATGAAAATAGGGCTTGTGCAAAGTTTCAAAAGAGACTAGCAAGGCCAATGTAAAATGTAGACCTATGTAAGGTTGTTAAGAGTGTTGTGTAAAGTTGAACAACCAAGTGGATGTAGACGAGGGCCTATGCATTTGATTTAGGAGGCTCACACAAATGACATCAAGGGAGCTTCCTGTGCAAGCATATTGGGGACTCATGCAAGTGGTTGGTAGTATGTTCCTAATAGGTGCATAGGTAAGTAGAAACACCAGTCAATTCTTTAGTCCCACATTCCTCCTACTCCGTGAATATGAAATATTCAAATACAATGATGTCCATAGGTAAAGGTAAATTGGAAGAATTGAAGAGGCTATGGTCATCTCTTCCCTATGGGCCCACCATGATGTGCGTGCCAGTTGGACATAAAGCCAAAGTTTTTTAATAGAAAGCTTAAAACACTCAACAATTTAGTCCCACATTGATCCCAGATTGGGGATTTATGGTAAATATATACAATTCCACTCACGCAATAAAATATGAAGATGAAGTTGAGACTCTGCCTGTGTGACCACTCAGAGGCACCTTGGTTTCCATGCTGATGGGCCCACAAAAATGAAATTTTGCAAAGAAGTAATGGCACGTAGACTAGGTGAAGATGACACGTGGAAAATGCTCACTAAGTCATGGAACGAAGCCAATAGTTAACAGAATATTTGGAGATCTAGAGGTGGCGGTTAGCTAACTACTAGCCATGTAGTTGCCAGATGCTAGTGGTTAAGTGGCTAGCATCTGGAGATTTAGAGAACACTAGTCGCCAGTTCTCCCAATGGTTCATGGTCAGAGGCTAGCATCTGAAGAATTGGAGATTGAAGCTAGATGCTAGTTCTCCAGATCCCTGGCGGTTAAGACAAAGTATTTGGAGATTGGGAGAATGGGCTCAGTCACCCATTCTCCAAATGTTAACTGGGGTTAAGGAATGATTTGGAGATTTAGAGATGGCTTATTCGCCAAGTTACTAGGCTTAACCACGATTTGTCGATGAGTTCAGAGATTTGGAGAATACAAGCCAATTGTTAGATCTCCCAATCAAGTGTTAAACTTGAGTTTGTTTGAGCAACGAATCACGACATGACAAGTGTCCAAATCTGGTGGCTTTTGTGGTAGCATATGCATAAATGATTAAAAAATTGTAGATTTAAGAAGACTTAAATTATAATATAGTTCAGACTATAGAGAAATAATTCAAAAATTTAAAAGACAGAGCTGCTCACAAATTTATGGCCTGGAGATTCAATTTTTGTCCAAACATATAAGTGTTATATTTTTTCGGAAACAAGAAAAGACAAGGAATCTCATGGAAATGATTGTTTTTAGTTTTAGAGTGATGGGAAAGAGTAGTTTGGGTTTGAAATCTGAGGATCAGAATCAAATCAGTTGGGTAAATGATTGCAGAAGGTGGATCAAGTTTGGAGAATCAATTGCAGAACAAAGTGTGGGAAGAACTTGGAGATATTTTCATGCCAAGAATGGATAGCTGTCAGTTGGTTTTCAACTGACCACATTCTCCTATATCTTATTTTTTCTTCTCATTTGTAAGGAGGGTTGAAATTCATGCTATTGGGATAGCTTCTAGGCTTTTGAGTCTCATTTTTGTGTTCATGGTCTTGCAATGTACAGTTTCAAGTAAATTTTAATGAAAACAATGGAATCCCTATTCAGTTCTTATTGATGTCTTTGTGTATCTGGTCTTAGTTCTTGTGTATCAGTTTGTAAGGCATTTTGATGCACTGGCTATAAGGTAGCTGTGATCTTTTTTTTAAGTTTCTTTCAAGGAGACAGTCAATCTTGAATACAAGTTCTGAGAATTTAAGGTTTATATATGAATTTGTTGTCCAAGTATTGAAATGAGAAGAATTGTTTGCACTTGGTATTTCATTCAGGTTCTTGAGTTTGGAGTTAGGGTTTTCTAGGAATGCATGTTTGTTTGGCTCTGTTGCCCAATAGATAAGGCATTGGTCTCTTGCTTGTCTTGCAGTTTCATCATCAATCAATATATCAATTCATTTTATATTTCTAGTTTAAGAGCATGAATGTTTGTAAATTGCATTGAATAGTGAAAATGCTTTTGGTGATTCCTTATAGAAGTGAATCTAATAGGTTAACCTGCTTGATCTCAAAGTTCAAAGAGAAGAAGAATGAATATCCTTGTTTTTACTATCCACTGATTTTCATGTCTGCATAAAGTGTTTTAGCGAGAGAGTGTTTATATATGAAGATTTAGTTTGTTTAAGGTACACCCACCTGGGTCTGTGGAGCCCAAAATGTAGGAGGATTAAATCCTTGGGTAAAAGCACAAAGTTGTGTCACACTTCAGGCTAACTTATCAGCATAGCAGAATTTGAGTATTTCTAGCTAAAATTATTTTTTGTCAAACATATGGTCTAGCTAGATTCATTCTAGCTAAGTTAGATAAGTGCTTCAACTTTTCCAATTGGAAATATCTATTAAATCTATATTTTATATGAATTACTAAAGAAATAAAATGATTTCAGAAAAGTGATGTTTCAATAACTCCCACTCTTTTTAATGATTTTTTTTATAAATATAAAAATACCCTTTTTTAGAGCACAAATTCAAGATTATCATCATATAATTTTTATAATAATTTAATTAGATCTAATATATTATAATTTCAAAATACTGCAAGTAGGTATCTTAACATTCTAGAATGAGCTGCTTCAAAAATAGAAAAAAAATAGTAAATTTTACCAAAAAAATTGAAATTTTATATTTAACACTAGAGGAAAGAGTTCTCTTCAAGAATGTGTCATTTTTTTTTGAATGGTGTAGATTTGATAGGGGAAATTTGGTGGGAGATGAAAACTGTCAATTTTAGGTATGTTTGACTTTGAGTAGTTATAATGAAGAAAATATATATTGAAAAATAATTTATCTTCTTTTTTGCACTAGCTATACATTTCATCTATAACATATATTTAAATCAAAGGAGAAAAATATTATTTGCATATACTTTTTTCGTGCGAACAAGACCCTCATTTTTCAGCAAGTAAGAAATGGACTTCAAAAATTAAAAAACTATGTGAATTCTTGTTCAAATTTTTTTTTTAAATTATAGGCATAAACTTCATCCACTTTTACACTTTTCATTAGTTTACATCATCTCTGAATTCTAAACATAAATGTCATTTTTATGTCGTTAAAGTTAAAAAGTTTGTGTGTTGTTGACATTTTTCCTTTATAAAAGTGTGACACAACATTGTACTTTTACCCCCTTGTTTGTTAGGAATAAGGTGTCTCAACCTTGGATAATTCCTATTCTTATTATTTGTTTTGTAAATGTATTTTTTGCAAATAATGTAATTAAGTGTGAGTGTACATGTCTAGTTGGCATGTTGATGTGTCACTCTACTTGATGTGTCAGCATCTTGTGCATAAGGAGATCATGACTGAAATGGTCATGACGGATTCCTATGACGCGTAAGAACTATTTAAGGAATGTGCTATGATAGGTGTAAGAGCATCTTATGACTTGGGCCTATTTGGGCACCCAAGAAGAAGTGGTTGGTGTGTGTAAGAGAATATGCCAAAAATAGGTTGGTATGACAGATTCTCTTACACTTCTCTTGTGACCGTTATTTTTGGTAGATTCTATGACAAGCTGTCATAGTCTATTCTAGGGATGGATGCCTATTCTTGGGATTGCATGTAACAACTGTGTACATGTGGCTTTGTGCATGGGTCTTGGTGGTTGTGCCTATTTTTGGGTCCAGAGGAGTCTATATATATGATACTGCTCCTATGGGAGAAAAATAATAGAAATTTAAGTCTTGTTGGCTTTGTCTCTCATTTCCTGAAAGAACTTGCATTGCAAGTGTATTGTAATCTTTGTGTTGAAGATAATACATTGTGTAGGTTTTGGAGTGCTGGGGTTTTTTACCGAAAGGTTTTCCCCAGGGTATATCATTGTGTCATTCTCTATTTTTTTGTATGCATTGTATGTGGTTGCAATATCTTTGTTAAAGTAGTTAACGAATCTAAAATTGTAAGGATTTATAAGAATTTGCACAATACTCTCCTATAGAGATTAGCGTAGGAAGTTGTTTCCGCACCTTAGTTTGCTTACATTGTTAATTAGCCTTTTCCCTGTAAGAATCTAGAATTGGGAGTCTAAGAGTCAAGCTTAATAGCTATATAGTTATTCTACATGAAAAAATGCTAATAGATTGGCGACTCTGCTAGGGAATAAAATGAATGACAGCAAGTTTAAGATGTCCAATTCCTTGCTTTGCTGAATCATCCCAGGGTTTGGCCCAGTTTGGTTATAGAGTCAATTCTTTTCAAATTATTGTATTATCTCACTGAATGTGAGTGGTGACTCTAGCATCTTTGTTTGATTAGTGCATTATAATGAAAGTATTGATATATTTGTGGTCCTGACAAAACAATCAGTATTTTGTTGTGGTTGTGTTGTGTTTGCTAGTTTTGAAGATGGTTCAGATTTGAGGAAGGTTCTCAGATGTTTTAGGTTGGTCTTCTGTAAGGAGGTGGTGACTCTACTGATGTTTGAGGGTGATTTGGAGAAAGCTTCAGATCAGTGTGTTTGCAGCAATCACAACATCTCTAGGTATTTGATTTTCATACCAAGTTGTTTCATGAAAATCATGTGAAAAATTGTTTCCCTATTCAATGATTTTAAGCACTAAGTGGAAGGGAAGAGTTAATGTGTTTTGCATAGAAGATTTGAATAGCTTCAGTTGTCATGTTTTGGTTTATGCAAATGATCTTTATGGAGATATGTCAGTCTTACTGTGGATAAAATCTGCATAATATGTATGCTTGAGTTTACATATACAAGGTTGTGGTTGATAGAAGGAAGAAAGTAAAATGTATTCAGAGTTTTCCCAGCCTTTTGTATCTCTGAATATTGTCATATCCCAAAAGGTATCCCATCTAGGAGATATAAGAAGTTTAAAATGTTATCCACCTTAGACTTTGAGGGTATTTCTAGTTACCCAAATGTGATACCCCCATAAATCAAAAAATTCTTGCCCAAGTTTGATGGGGGAAAAGAAGAATCAGCTAAAAATCATTTAAGTGTATTCATGGACCTGATAGAGGATTTTGATGTTCGCCATGAAGATGTGATTATGAGATTGTTTGTGTAGTCATTGGTGGGAGGTGCTAGGGAATGGTTTTCATTTCTATCCCACCATTCTACCTATTCTTGGAAGAGCTTTGAATCAACATTTATTGAAACATATGGAGAATTTATTTGTGAATACAATTTTTTAGTTGATTTTGTTGGCATATGCATAGAATAAAATGACTTAGTTAATGATTTAAATCTCAGATTTGGGAAAGCATTAAGAAGAGTTCCTAAGAAATGTAGACCTCATGATGGATTATCTCTGGTTATTTACTTGGCTACATTTGATAGTAAGATGGGTTATTTGTTGAGAGACAAGGAACCACAAAGTCTTCATCATGCTTTTTAGCTGGCATCGGATATAGAAAGGATGAAAATTTTTGGATTGCCAAAGCTTCATGGTGCTAAAAATATAAAATTACATGAGATGGTTTTCCCAAGTGTTGATACTAATTCAGTGATTCTAGTGAGTAGTGAAAGTCAAGGTGAATCTTATGATCTAGCTGGTGTTATATCAACTAATAGAAATCAGATTGGGCCTTCAAAATTGTTTCATAATTTTGAGCCTAATATTATTTGTGATCTCCATGGTCTACCCCAAGCTCAGAGTAATGATCAGTCAATTGATTTGGGGGAAAATGAATTCTCAAAAATGTCAGTTCAAGAGTAGCAATATGATGATGTTGTGATTGCTGAAAATGATGATTACTTTAGAAGTCTTGCAAGTGATCTTTGTAATCACTTATCTGATAAATGTATTAATTCTTATGACCCTAAAATGATGTCTTCTCTCTCTTATTTGCACAGGTGGTTTGTTATTTAAATGGTTTTCATTTTTCAGATTTAGAGGCATTTGATGTTTGTGAAAGTGATGGTGTCAAGTTTGAGATACATTCAATTTGTGATGATGAGTCAGTCTTAGCATTTCCAAATTCTTCCATTGATTTGGCAAATTCTGAATGTGAAAATGGAAATTATTTAAGTGAAGACTTGACTGAAAGTGTTTATGTTGATTTGCTTTCAGTTATATGAACCGGTTTATGAAGGTTTTCAAGAAAGCATCTCTTATGGTTTTGACACTAATTTTGATTCTTCACCAGAAATGGAAATTAGCTTGTTTGATGTTGACATTGATGTTTGTGATATTGTTAATAAAATTAAGGCAATGTCTTGTCAAATAGAGATTAGCAATGTTGATAGTGCTCCCTATGGCAGTGATGTGTGTTTGGAAAACATGTGCCAAGATGAGGATGTATGTAATGGGTTGTCAATTGATTTATTCATGTCATGTTTTGAAATGTTTGATGAAGAAATGTATGAAGTTTCAAGTCCTATGAATGATTACCTTTTTCAGCCAGAGGTATGTGTGTTCCTTCAAGGGTTTGATGAAATGAATAATGATGTTGTGTTTTCAAAAGAGGCTGAAATGAATAAGGAAGAATGCTTAAATTATCAGGCAGATTTTGAATCTTTTGTTTTCCCGATTCACCATATTAATGCTTTTTAGAATCAATTAGAATTGAAGCCACAAGGTGTGGCTAAAGATGATTTGTTTGAATATTCACATGATGTGCAAGAGGTTGAGTTTTAGAACTTTTATTTTGATGTTCAAGCCATCTTTGAAGACGGGCAACATATGTTTAGCTTGGAAGTTAAGTTAGAGTGTTCTCTTCCTCAGCTAGTTGTGAGTTTTGAAGAGTGTGATATTTCTATGTTACACAATAATCAATATTTTTCAGAATTCTATTGATTTTCAAATGCTAAATGACATTGAAGATACTGATCATTTTCTTTATGCTATGCTGAAGTTTTATGTTAGTATGATTGGTTTTGTCAGCAAAGGAAGTGTTTTCAGGTTACCTTGGATTTGTGCAAGTGAGAATTACATATTTAATAGAGGTAAAAATCGGCTCTTATTGATAGAGTTTTGAAGTCTTTTGTAAGTTTTTGTAAACTTTTTAAAGTTGCTTTGTTTCAGTGTTCACTAGTTGGTTTTTAGGTTCCTTGTTTGAAGTTTTGAGAAAGTAAAAAAAATGTTAAAGCTGATTTCTCTCTTTAGGTGGTCTATTATACCATAAGATTCTCGAGTTCTCTACATGCCCACATGGGACATGCATCCATAGTCAGAGCCACTATTGGTACTCAAAAATAAAACATGGTTTTTTGAGTGCCTTATAGAATTTTGGCAATTCTGACCCCTTTGAAGTTCTTTTGTGCCTATTTGCCTAGATGAGATTTTGAGGTCTACCATGCATGTCAGGTGTTTATTACCCTTTCTTTTTATCATTTGTAGACATCTCAGATTATTAAGTTCAAGTTTCAAGTTGTTTCATGATGTCTTGTTTTGAGCACTTGTCCAAAATCTGCATTTTTGCCAAGTGTCAATTTTCTATAACAGGCCCTATTTGCATTTGAATATCTTCTTCCCTATGATCGGTTATATCATACCGATTGTGGCATCATATTATAGGCATGGGAGTGAGTCATCATTCCAATTTTCAGCCCTCCATGTGCCCATTTAGTCACTTTGCCAGAGCCATTCCATTTGCAGATTGTCAAAATTATCTGAATGTGCACTATCCAGTTTTATAAGTGACCCGCTTTGAGGTATCCTAGTTTTCACCCTATGCAAGGTCTGACATAATTGAGTGTGGTTCCATATTTTAGGCTTGGATTACTAAGTGTCTAAAAAGTTTCAAGTCCCTGCCAATCCATATGATCATTTTCCTGGGCCAATTCCAAATCAGATTTCTATGTTTTTCACTGTTTTATATCCTGAATTTTACTAACTG
Source organism: Chamaecyparis obtusa (assembly GCA_027943335.1). Classification (NCBI taxonomy): domain Eukaryota; kingdom Viridiplantae; phylum Streptophyta; class Pinopsida; order Cupressales; family Cupressaceae; genus Chamaecyparis; species Chamaecyparis obtusa. Next base: position 373,349 of record BSBK01003762.1, read on the forward strand.
GATGACTTTGGTGTTTGGTGATAATTCATCATTTGATCTTTTTGGTGATCTGATTGTGGATTCATTTTCCTTGTGTGAGGGAGAATCAATGCCTAAGTTTTCGGTCCCTGAAAGTTTCAATGGGTGAGTTTTTAAGGTCGGTTCTGGAACTAACTTGTGTTTTTTTGACAGTGCAGACAGACAATCTTTCTAAGTGGCCAACTTTGATCAATATTATCTTTTCGCTCGGGTCTCTTCAAGATTTCTTCTTCGGAAGGCATATTTTTTTGTTGGGGTTCAGCGTGTGTTCCCGGTGGTGTGATCCTGTGATGGCATTTTGTCAGTTTTTAAAGCCGCTCCCGGAGGCCAGCTGTTGTTATTTGGTCAATTTTACAAGGTGCACTGTGGGATTATTTCTAGTGTACAACGTGGTTTGTTTTCACTTAGAGGCTAATTTTTGGGTGTATTGCGTGCACTGATATTCTAGAAGACCAGACCACCATTTCAAGTACATCTGAATGTGCCGCATGAAGATGATTAGTGAGGTAGTTGCGTACTTGCAACACTAAATAGCTAGATATTTCAAGGCAGACAAGAAGAAAATTGAAGTACATTTTTATACTCAATACCTCATTGATCTTTTTGATTCTTCTTATGTACCTGGTCAAATTTCCTTTCAGACAAGATCTGCCAGCTGTGAGTGAGATTGGGAGCATCATACAAGCCACGGGACTTGGAAGGATTCTCCTCTTACTCAAATATTAAAAATCATCAAGGAAGTTGCCTTAATTCTTTAATTGATGTGGAAAGACAAATATGAAGTACCAAATCAATTTCCAACAATGGATTTTATTTAAAATCAGTGACATGATCCAGTCAGAGGTAAGCATGCAATCATTTCAAGTCATGCATGACCATTGCAAGGCTGGAGCCTGCATAATAAACAAGGGACCATGCATATAGTCCAAAGGCAAGCCCATGCAGATGTTGAAGGTTTACAATTAATAGCAAGCAATCACACATTACCAAGAAAGGTTGCTCACGCATGCATGGAGGAGATGCTAGTTTGAAAAGGGAGCTTGCGCAAGTCTATTTGGAGACTGCTAGTAGATAGGCCTTGCGTAAGACCACAAGGTGAATGGAGGTTCATGTTAAACACACTATTGGAAAGGGATTCTTAGTAGCTCCAAATAATGTGTGGAGGCTATTAATTATGGTATTACAAAATGAAATAGAAATAACAAGTAGGGACCTATGAAATGAATCATGATAGTTTACAAATAAAATGGGGTACTCTTGAGTTAAAACATGAGTAAGTTGCATGATCATGCAAGGAAGAAGTGGGAGTCTCAAGTGTTGAGAAAAGGTTGGCATCGTCTAGCACAAAGGAATGGAGGATACCAACACATTGAAATCACAAACCAAAGGCATGCCTTGTGCAAGTGTTGGAGCTAGAAAGGCTTGAGGCCAGTCAAAAGGAAAAGGTAAGACAACTAGCATGAGGTTTGGCAAGGAGGCATCAGCGTAAGAAAAATTTAAATGCCCATGCAAATAGTGGAGGGAAGGCTCTGAATTTATGGGCTATGCGTGAGCCTTGAGGAAGGTAAGTTGATGCAAATGAGGCAATGGGGAATATGAAAGACTCAGTAGATTGGGTGCGCACATGTGCTGTGGTGAGGCACATTTTATGTATATAGCCAAACCAGACAGAGGAAGTTTGCATGGAAAATAAAGAGGATGCTAGATGGAGTGTTTTCTGCTAGTGCCCATGCATAAATGAGGAGGTATGTGCTTGCACAAAACACACAAAGGGCTGCTAGCAAATGAAAATAGGGCTTGCGCAGGAGTTTTAAAAGAGACTAGCAAGGCCAATGTAAAATGTAGACCTATGTAAGGCTATTAAGAGTGTTGCATTAAGTTGAACAACCAAGTGGACATAGAGGAGGGCCTATGCATTTGATTTTGGAGGCTCACATAGATGACATCAAGGGAGCTTCCTACGCAAGCATATTGGGGACTCATGCAAGTGGTTGGTAGTATGTTCCTAACAGGCACATAGGTAAGTAGAAATGCCAGTCAATTCTTTAGTCCCACATTCCTCCTACTCTGTGAATATGGAATATTCAAATATAATGATGTTCGTAAGTAAAGGTAAATTGGAAGAATTGAAGAGGCTGTGGTCATCTCTTCCCTATGGGCCCGCCACAATGTGAGGGCCAGTTGGACATAAAGCCAAAGTTTTTTAATAGAAAGCTTAAAAAACTCAACAATTTAGTCCCACATTGATCCCGGATTGGGGATTTATGGTAAATATATACAAGTCCACTCATGCAATAAAATATGAAGATGAAGTGGAGGCTATACCTGTGTGTCCGCTTGGAGGTGCCTCGGTTTCTATGCTAGTAGGCCAAGTCATAGAATGGAGCTGGTAGTTAACAGAATATTTGGAGATCTGGAGGTGGCAGTTAGCTAACCGCCAGTCACCCAATCACCAGATTCTAGTGGTCAAGTGGCTATCATCTAGAGATTTAGAGAACACTAGTCACCAATTCTCCCAATGGTTCACGGTCAAAGGCTAGCATCCAGAGAATTGGAGATTGAAGCTAGTTGCTAGTTCTCCAGATCCCTGGCGGTTAAGATAAAGCATTTGGAGATTGGGAGAATGGGCTTAGTCGCCCATTCTCTAGATGTTAACTGGGGTTAAGGAATGGTTTGGAGATTTAGAGATGGCTTATTCACCCAGTCACCAGGCTTAATCACAGCTAGTTGATGAGTTCAGAGATTTGGAGAATACAAGCCAATTGCCAGATCTCCCAATCAGGAGTTAAACTTGAGTTTGTCTGAGCAAACAATCATGGCGTGACAAGTGTCCAAATCTAGTGGCTTCTATGGAAGCATATGCATAAAGGATTAAAAAATTGAAGATTTAAAAAGATTTAAATTATAATATAGTTCAGACTATAGAGAAATAATTCAAAAATTTAAAAGACAGAGCTGCTCACAAATTTATGGCCTAGAGATTCAATTTTTGCCCAAACATATAAGTGTTATATGTTTTCGGAAATAGGAAAAAACAAGGAATCTCATGGAAATGATTGTTTTTAGTTTTAGAGTGATGGGAAAGAGCAGTTTGGGTTTTAAATCTGAGGATCAGAATCAAATCAGTTGGGTAAATGATTGTAGATGGTGGATCAAGTTTGGAGAATCAGTTGCAGAACAAAGTGTGGGAAGAACTTGGAGATATTTTCATGCCAAGAATGGACAGCTGTCAGTTAGTTTTCAACTAACCACATTCTCCTATATCTCATTTTTTCTTCTCATTTGTAAGGAGGGTTGAAATTCATGCTGCTGGGACAGTTTCTAGGCTTTTGAGTCTTATTTTTGTGTTCATGGTCTTGCAATGTACAGTTTCAGGTAAATTTTAATGAAAAAAATGGAATCCCTATTTAGTTCTTCTTGATGTCTTTGTGTATCTGGTCTTAGAATACAAGTTCTGAGAATTTAAGGTTTATATATGAATTTGATGTCCAGGTATTGAAATGAGAAGAATGGTTTGCAAGGCATTTCATTTGGGTTCTTGAGTTTGGAGTTAGGGTTTTCTAGGAATGCATGCTTGTTTGACTATGTTTCCCAATAGATAAGGCACTCGTCTCTTGCTTGTCTTGCAATTTCATCATCAATCATTATATCAATTCATTTTACATTTCTAGTTTAAGAGCATGAATGTTTGTAAATTGCATTGAATAGTGCAAATGCTTTTGGTGAGAGAGTGTTTATATATGGATATTTAGTTTTTTTAAGGTACACTTGCCTAGGTCTGTAGAGTCCAAAGTGTAAGAATATTAAATACTTGTTAATTATCCTTTTCCTTGTAAGAATCTGGAATTGGGAGTCTAAGAGTCAATCTTAATAGCTATATAGTGATTCTACATGAAAAAATGCTAGCACATACTCAGGTTTGTCATTTCCCAAAAAGGAATTCAATTTAGCATTCCTTAGAATTATTACAAAAAATCATTTTGATATCTTTTGGGATCTTGTCATTAATCCCCTAGCTTACCATGTGTTGATAATAAATACCTAGATTAGCCAATTTATACACAACATGATTTCTCTGGTGATAAACATGAGTATACTTAAGATCAATCAACAAATTTAACATTTGGATAGAATTGTAAATTTATTAATTAATTGTCCAATTAGGGGCATGTTTTCCTTTAAGATAATTGATTATATTAATAGAGTCACTTTCTAACCAAACCTTAGTAAACCCCTTGGAAATATCCATTTTTATACTAATGTGGGTCATATAAGCCTCGACAAAGTTGTTTGTTTGGGAACCCAAAGGGAGAGCCACTAACAAGAGAAACCTTTTTTATATACTTTCCTCTATGAAATTTTTTTTCATTTTCAAGGTTGATTTCTAAACAAGAGTTTGACCAAGGAAAATCTATTTTTCCCAACCTTTTTACCATTTTTATGTGACATGAATACAAGATCTAGAGATACTAAAACTTTTTCAAACATATCTGGAACAATCATAACATCCCTTTAAGTTTCAAGTAGAAAGCTAGGGTACAAAATGTTTTATCCACCTTATAACCTCTAGATCCAACTAAAATTCTATTGTAAGATAGGTTACAGCTTCAAGATCTCAAAACAACAACTTTACAAGTATTTTTTAGATTTCATCTATCTAATATTGATATCTAAAGTAGCATATTTCCTATTTTAATTCTATATGCATATAGATCTTTCTGAATATTTATTTCTTATCTCATTATCATTCACCATTTTAATTTTCCATATTTAGCAAAGGATCATTGACCCATTTAGCACTTCAAATTATCCTATCCTATTGGGACATCTTCCTTCTAGATGTACAACTTTGAAAAGGAGAAGTGATTAATATCTTTAAATGGATTCCATTTTCCTATTTTATAATACATATAGGTATTACTCATCTTTAATAATAGAGAAATCCAAAAATATATATACAAGGAGAAGGATACAATATATCAATTTACAATATAAATGAATATAGAAAAACAATATTTAATATAATAATAATACTAGTTAAATAAAGTTGATTAGTAAAATAATTTATCCTAAATCATAAATGAAAAAATATAAAATTAATCAAAAAAAATGAATGCATCATTAACTATAATGAATCTAATAAATCAACACCCTAAAACTAAACCAAGACACGAGGGAATCAGGTAAATCAAAATTTTCCACCTTAACAATCCAATAGGGTAATTGAATGTCAAACTTATCCTTTAAATAGAATGATGACAAGGCTAGGTTTAAATGGACCTTAATTCTATCCATGTTCAACCACCATTAACAATTATAAAGGTGTTGGTGAATAGATTTTTCTCCTCAAAATATTTCATCAATAAAACTCTATCACCTCAAACATGAAGCAAAAAAAGGTTCCAAACAGTTGAGTAGGCTCAATAATTCACCTCCATCTAGATTTTATGAGGTACAACTCCCTCTTTTGATCTCCAATGAATCAAATAACTTTAAGACATGCAAATTCTTTTAACTGTAAATAATAAAGGTTGCACACCTTATTCTTAGATAAGGAGGCTAAAATAGATTAAATCCAATAGATAACAATAAAACAAGAAATGATCTAAGCTTCTCATGTTTTTACCTGAATAAAAATTAACAAAGGTCATGTGGCAACAAATGAAGTCATCGCAACAATTTACTTTAAGATAGCAAGATAGCACTATTAGATAACTGAGAGGGGGGTTGAATCAGTTAAGTCTAGTTTATCCTACATTCCTAAATACACCTAGATGTATAGAACAAAACTTTCAAACAATTTAATCAACTCGGTAAGTTATCAACTGTGCATTACTCTTCATCTACCGATTACCAATAAATTAAATATTGTGTTTACCGATCAATCCAGTTATAGTAATGTGTACAGTAAAATAATAATTCAACACATCCATACACATATAACACTTATTTTTAACGTGGAAACCCTGTTAGGGGAAAAACCACCTAGGACCGGTAACACAAAATATTATGAAGGAAGATCAGTTAAGAGCCAACCCTGTTAAAGGTTACAAAACATACTATAAGGTATGATCTGGTTAGAGGATTTATCACTAACATCTCTTCCTTGACCAAAAATTCACTATGGGGTCAACAAGAAAACAATCAACATTCATTGAATGTCATATTGAAATATAAAGATAGTTAACTCCCATTCTGTTAAGAGATTTATCTATAGAAATGGTTAAACTGATACAGTAATGATTTGATTCAAATACAACTTGATTTTCATATTTTCATATCTATGCTAAGCTCAAAAATACCTCTGATCAATAACCAATTCAATTTCCTTGTTTCCTCCAACTCTTTTCTTCTTGATAATTGCTTTCTCTATTGCTCGGTGTTGTCTGCAGAATTGCTCGGTTCTATCTTCAACCAGTTTGATCTGCAATGCATGAATTCAATCTTTTCACATGAATTCTCATGTAGAAGACTTGGTACTAAATCTCTTGTCTCTTTATATAGACATCATAAAACATTTTATTTCCATCCATAGATTTTTCCTCTTAATATTTATTGTTGGTGTTTCCACTTTAACCTTCCTCAGCCATTGTGTGAATAACATGTTTCATTCTCCTTCATCCGATCATCCTTGAATTCTTTTAGCCGTTTGATCATCATAATAAACATTATCTTTTACCTTGAAATCATCAACAACTTTCCAGCTCATCATCTTTAGTTGGCATTCATAAGTTCCATTTATTTCTTTCACTTGGTTAATACCATAATGCATCGTTGATAATAAGCTCGGTTAAAACTATACTCGATATACATTACGCTTGCTCAGTGTATATTGAATTCTTCATTTACCAACCACATAAACTTTTTCATTTTTCATCTTCAATCCATAATAGAATCATGCAATACAATCAAATCACTAACATGATGTCATAGACTCATCAATAATTTATCCAACGAATACCATATCCATATCTTTCTCATCCATCTCATCTTTATGTAGATATTGCATTCCTTCACCAAAATTTCCTTCTTAAGATGTTTGTAACCTTCATGATAAGTATAGTCAAAACTAGCTGACATCAATGACAATACATTAACTAATTTAATGTCTCATATACACATTAGTATCTTGGTGATCATCAATCATTTCCTTTCAAATATCCAATCAGTTTTCAAATGCTCCCTCAAGATATTTAATTAGTTGTGGTTTATCAATCTCTCCCTTTAGCATTGATGGAAACACAATGTGAAACATATCATAGAATACCAAACATATGTTTTACAACTCTGTATGTAAATTTTGTAACTCAGTAAGCTCTCTCTAGCTTATACATTTAATATATTTAATCACTACATAACATCAATACTCACCATGCAGTCTCTCTCCCTATAAGTTTAGTTTTAGTCATCTCTCCATGTATTTCATATGAATCATCTCTCCATTTGACATCAATGCCAAAAAGAAAATAAATAGCTCTTTAATAGCCAAACAAAATTCTCTGTTATTTGGCTCAGATCAAGTACCTTGCATGTACTTAAATACCAATTTCATTTTGTCTTCCATCTTCACTTTTCACAACCTGAGGAATCCCAAAGTATGAACAACATGCATCAACATCATTTGATATTCTAATAAAATATAGGTTGATGCAACCTCCTAATCACCTTAGTGACTAATAGACAGGGGATGGACCCCTAGTCTACTTCTCAAGTACTCAAATGTGTCCTTAGGTAAGGATTTATTAAATATATCAGCAAGTTGCTCTTATGATTTCATATACTCCAATTTTACTTATTTTTCTTGTACTTGTTCCATCAAGTAGTGATACTTTATAGATATATGTTTTTTCTTTGCATGCATCACCATATTCATAGAAATTTTTATTGCACTAGTTTTATCAAAGTAGATTATCATTGGGTCAGTGGTCTCCTCATTCATACCTTCCAAAAGTTGTTTTATCCATGCAATGTTCAAACAAGTAGCAGTAGAAGCAACATATTCTGCTTCTATAGAGGACTGAGAAATGCATCCTTGTTTCTTACTTATCCAAGTAACTAATCTTTCTCCCAAAAAGAATGCTCCACCAATAGTGCTCTTTCTATCATCAATGTTTCCAGCCCAATATGTATATGTGTAAACTTTCAGTTTGATTTTGTCTTATTTCTTGTACCATAAACCATAGTTTTCAATTTTCTTCAAATATCTCAAAATTCTTTTAACAATAGTCATATGTGATTATTTAGGATTAGCAAAAAATCTTGCTCAAATCCCAACCGCATGTGCAATATTTGGTCTACTATGCAACATACATTAATTTACCAATCATTGATCTATACAATGTCTGATTTACCTTGGTTCACTTCTCATCCTTTTTCAATTTACATCTAGTGACCATAGGTGTACCGATTGGTTTTGAGTCCTCCATACCAAATTTCTTCACTACTTCTTTTATGTAATTTGATCATGTGATGTATATGCCTTCATTCTATTATAAATTTACAAGCCAAGAAAAAATTTAATCTCTCCAAACATTGACATTTCAAAAAAAATTATCATTTCATCAGTAAATGATTTAAATAAGTTATCATGTCCTCCAAATATGATATCATCAAAAAAAATTTCAGCAATAAGAATCTTGTCATCAGTTTCACCTTTTAAATATAAATTGTTGGTGTCACTTGTTCTAAAAAATCCAATACTGATAAGATAGGAGTGTAGTATTTCATACCATGCTCTCGATGCTTGTTTCAATTGATATAGTTCTTTGTGAAACTTACACGCCACATTCCTCTGATTAGGATTAAAAAAAACCTTCAGGTTGTTCAATGTATACCTCTTCTTCTGGTATTCATTCAAAACTGCATATTTAACATCCATCTGATAAACTTTAAATCCTTTTTAAGTAGCATATGCAAGCAATATTCTAACTTCCTCAAGTCTAGAAATGGGTGCAAAAGTCTCACCATAATCAATACTTTCTTCTTATGCACACCCTTTGCATACTAGCCTTGCCTTTTCCTAGTGACATCTCCATTCTCATTCAATTGTTTCTTGAATATCCATTTGGTTCCAATTACATTCTTATATTTTGATCTCAGTACCAATGTCCTATTTTTTTTTGTATATTTTCAATCTCTTTATTCATTTCCTTGATCCATTCATCATTTTCCAATGCATCTCTAATAGTTCTAGGTTTAAATTCGTAAACTAAGCATGTGTTGTTTCTCAACTTACTTTGTGTCACCATTATTGCTTTCTTATCTCCAATAATATGATTTTTTGGATGATGTCTTCTTACGTATTTTTCAAGTATAGGTTTAGTTCTCTGTTCTTGTGTGTGAGTGATTTACACCTTCATGAAATTACAAGATTAACTAAGAACAACAAGAATTAGAGCAAAATAATCTAACAAATGCATAATTAATCTATCAACATCTCATGGATCTCTAAAATAAAGTGATAAATGAGGCTCTCAGCTATGATCCTCACTAGTGACACTCTAAAGATGAGAATTAAGCTATATGATATGCAAATTTAGATCTATTCTATCAAATTCTAGCTCTATTTGATAAGAAGTCTACAAAATGATCAACAATTTAAGCTAATTAGCAATGACAAATGATAAGTGAGTGATATGGATGCAAATTGATAGAGCTTTGCTGCAATTCAAAGATATGGAGTGGATGATTAATGCCTCAAAATGCCTTCTATTTATAAGATTTTCCCAAGGGTAGGGGGTAGAGTGAGATAACCATGGTTATGCTTGGGTAAGGTCAATTGGCTTTGCTTTGTCCCTAAATTGGGGGACAAACATTTAAATGGTTTCAAAAGGCTAGACCATTTCAACAAAAGTGAGTGATTTGTGTCCATTTTGTCTCCTTTTTGGTTTGTTGAGGGAAATTCATATTTATTAATTAATTAAAGTAATTAAATTTAGCCATGAAGGGTAAGAGGTTCATTTTGATTTTTCATTTCAACAACTATGTCATTAATTGAATTTAATCAATTTCTTAGTGTTTTTCCCCTTTTCAAGCTTTATTTAATCATTTAATCATTTAATTGAATTTTCCTTTGATTTGAATTGCCTTTGTTCCATTTATTGATTTTTAGTGCTATTTTGATGATTTGTTGCACCTTTTGACTGATTTAAGCCTTTTGCCAATTTTCCATGTCTATAGTTCTTAATTGTGTTCTCCACTTAGTGCATGATCATGATCTTCATGAGTAACATTTTGTTGATTCTCGGTCTGTATAGACTGATGCTCAATAGCATTACCCTATTTCTCGAGTAGAGTGTCAAGTTCCTCAATGTAAACAAATCTACCATAGTCTTCTAGTTTCTTTTTAATTTTTTCATCATTCTTCTCAAAAAATTCATCAACTATCATATTTTCACTTTCAATCATCTTATTAGTAGCCATATTCAAGCATTTATAAGATTTTATTTTAGTAGAATATCCAATAAATATTCCTTCATCACCTTTTGAATCAAATTTCCCATTTCTATCATCTTTCAAAATGTAACATCTAGCTTCAATATTCTAAAATAACTCACATTAGGTGTGTAACCATACCATAATTCATAAGGTGTCTTGTTTGATTTTTTCTTCAGTTGAACTCGGTTCAATGTATAAACAGCAATGCTAACAGCTTCTCTCCAGTACATCTGTAAAAAATCTTTTTCAATCATTAGTGTTCTAGCACAATCCACAATAGATCTATTTCTCCCTTGCAACAATCTCATTTTGTTGGGGTGTCCTCGGTTTAGAAACCCGACTCTTAATTCCATGCTCATTACAAAATTTAATGAACTTGTTAGAAATAAATTCACCACCTCTATCTAATCTCAATCATTTTAGTTCTTTACCATTTACTTTTTCAACTTTATCTTTATACCACTTGAACATCTTAAAAGCTTCAGATTTTTCTTTCAAGAATGTGACAATCATCATTCTAGAGAAGTCATCAACAAATAAGATAAAATATATGTTTCCATAATAACTCTGATCTCTCATAGGACCACATAAGTTAGTGTGAACTAACTCCAAAATAGCATTAGATGAAAACCAATTTCTCTTAAAACTAGATTCTGACATTTTCCCCATTTGACACTATTTGCACATAACATGGCCAGGTTTAGATATGCTCGGTAAACCTCTAACTCTCCTTTTCTTACTAATCTTAACCATTTTGTCAAAATTCACATGGTGTAACCTTTTGTTTGATAACCATGCATCTTCATTTCTAGCCAACAAATAAGAATTTTCAGCATTGTCAAGATAAAATAGATTACCTTTAGATTGTTCACCAGTACTAACCAACTTTCTAGTGTCATCATACATTTTCACCTTTCTATTTTCAAATGCAACTTAGTGACCTATATTATTCATCTATGATACACTCAATAGATTATAATTAATTCCTTTCACCCAATATGTATTCTTATATATGATCTTATTGTTCAAAAATATAGACCCTTTTCCTTTTACAAGACAAGGTATATCATTTTCTATTTTAACAGATCCACCATTATAATGTTCAAGGCATTCAAATTTCTCTTCATCACCAGTCATATGATGTGTACAACCACTACCAATAATCCAAGTATCATTCTTTCTAACTTTAGAAATAAGTGATGTTTCTACATACCTTTCTTCTTCTTCTGAATCATCTTTCAAAGCTACAAATACCACCCCAATGTCTTCATCAATGTTGATGTCAGTGTCATCATCATCATCTTCAACAAGGTATCTTTCCTTTATCTTTGTAATCTTAGTTACTTCATCTGATGTTTCTACATACCTTTCTTCTTCTTCTAAATCATCTTTCAAAGCTACAAATACCACCCCAATGTCTTCATCAATGTCGATGTCAGTGTCATCATCATCATCTTCAACAAGGTAACATGCCTTCTTTCCTTTATCTTTGTAATCTCAGTTACTTCTTCTGTCATACTATCATTTGCCTCTATGTTCTTAGTTATCTCTTCTATCAAACTTCCTTTCATTGGATCTTTCATTAGTTTTCTCATGTTCTTACCTGTTAGGACATCTAGCAGCAATATGACCAAACTCTTTACATTTAAAGCATACCAAAGGAACTTTTCCTCTATGTCTTCCTTTACCTTTTTGCAATCTTCTAGATATTAATGGCTCAAGTTCATTAATGGCTACTCCATCCCACTATAATCAAAATTTTCATTCAATCTAAAGAGAGGGAAGACTTGGCTATTTTCTACTTCCAATGCTTCTTCATGTGCAAGACCTAGTTGCCTCAATCTTGCTAAAAAAGACTACACTTGATTGGGTGCTTGTAGGGTCATCTTGGTCTCAATATTGTTTACAAGACTACAAGGGGAGTACATTCACTTTGTGTAGGTCCAAGAGGTCAAAATCTTGCTTGTGAGACTATACAGTTTGGGTACTTGTAGGGCTATAGGCTTTAATTTCACTTGTGAAACTACAAGGGGTAGTCATGAACAAAGACTGTTATTAGAGTGGGATGGCTTACTTTGTTGGTTCTTTTCCTTACAGGACCAAACTTGAATCAAATGGTTGGGCTTGGAACATAGGTTAGGCACTCAAGTTTGACAAGAAAAATAAACCAATTGATGAGGATAGAGAGAAATCATCCTTCTTCTTTGAGCTCCACATTCACTCAGGTGGGTATTGCCTTATCTGCACACTCATACAACTTATGACAAACCAAAGGCCTGCAGACAGATTTATGTGGAATAGCAATCAATCTCCTATAGGTATCCTGTACCCTAATGATAGAAAGTCTCATGCAATATCGCTACTTGCATGGAATGAGATTGAAAGCTAGAGACCTATCCTAACAACAAGAAAGGGAAAGGGTGGAGCTGAAGGGAAATGATTTGAATGGAGTTTGAAGGGACCCTTGAGATACTCTAAGTCTTTCATAGACCAGCACCTTATCCAATGGGCCACAGAGTCAAATACAGCATTACAAGGGATAGCTATGAAACAAGAAAACCATATACTCAATGTGTTGATGCCTTACATCAATCACACACCATGACCAAACCTCAACTTAACACCCACCTATGCATTCAAGCATGTTATTATCCATTCCAAGGATTTTAACCCTCCCCTTAGAAGAGACCTATGAATTAGACAATACATTAACCAGCATCCACTGGAAGACAAGCATGACCTATCCTTGATATTTCAGCTCATACATACATGAATACTAACCCTGAACCAGTTATCTCTATGAAGACAACTCCACTTGCAAACACCTAGGCAATGCAAATAGAAAAATCAAACACCCTTGATGTATGACTAATGAGTTCAGAATTCAAATGGAGATAGCTTAACAATAGTAAGAGTATATTAACTTTTTCACACATAACACAAGTCTATTACAATATGCATTATATTCTTTGGACTAGCAAGAGAAAGAGGAACACTCTATATGCAAAGAGAAGGAGAAAAATCTACAGGAAAAGGACCCTTCACTGGAACTGATGAAATTCAGAACCCTCAACAAGTCAAAAAACTCGACACTTTATACCACTAGCTACCTTGGAATTCTCTAGGAGAATGCAACAAGCTTCGGACAGCTATGGCTAGGGTTTCATCCACCAAACCAATCAAAATTACTTCACAATTTACTGCAAGGGCATGAAATCAACCAATCCAGAAAGAGAAAAATCTCAAACAAATTCTGCAATTATGAGCACATTGAGATCAGGATAGAAGACTAGGGATTGCCATGAAACCAATCAAATCACTACATGTAAATAGCTTCTCAAGCTCAAAACCACATGATACTAGGTACAAAAATCACCTCTGTGATCAACCACAGAGCCCCTGGACCACTTCGCAACCACTATCACCATCAAACCAGATCAAAATCCACTGCTAAAGCCATAAATTCTGGTACCTCATGTTGCTAGAAAACCCTCTGCAAAATTCAAATTCAAATTCTAATGGTCACTTTCATGGTGCCAAAAGCACATCAGTGGTCCACGTTTAAACCTTTATCAACTTTAAGTCCTGACCGTTGATCCTTGACTTTCGCGGGCTCATGACTTTAACTCATCTCAGCACCTCGGGTTACATTTAGCGAACATGTGACAAAGGAAAATCCTAGTCACGGAATGAAAACCTAAACCCCAACTAGATTGAGCAAACACATGACTGGACATGTTAAAATAGCCTCATAAGTCATCTGGCGAACTGGTGACTAAAGACATTTCGCCAGTTCGCGGAAAGAAAAGTGATGCTGCTAAAACATCACGCGAGCCAATGATAGGAGAAGATTTTGTCAGGCTGCCACAAATTTATTAGGACCGCCACCTCTTAACTCTACAATTGTGATGCCACCTATCGCCACACTATTCGTTGCAACTGCCTGGTCACTAACACTGGACCCACGCTAAGAAAAGCCTTACCCCTTTTGGAAGATCAGATGGTGGTCGCATGATCACAAAGGGGAGGAATATTCCTCATGATCATGTGAAAACCGTAGATCTCTTCTGCATTGTCACTCCGCCTAAGAATACCAGGCCCACTGTTACACGACTACGTGACTGAAACAAAGTAAACCACTAGCCAAGTCACCAGATGCTAAGGCCTAAACTGCCAGAATCAAGCGACAAGGAGATAACTATGAGTTGCCAGGTCATGGAATAAAGACTTAACTGCCTGCCAAGTTGAACATCACTGAGAACTGGGACCCACATAGATATGTGGTAATCGGTCACGTGATCACATGTCAGAAAAGTCTGACATGCGGCCATACGACAACCAATTAGGAAGAGCCTGTAGATCTGGACCCACTTCACGCCCACATAGGAAAATCCAACGGTCGTTGCAAAAGCATGAAGGATAAACAATGCACAACTTTTCCACACAAACATAAGACAACCCCTGATCCTAACTAATCTTTATCTGAACTAGGCAATTGAGAAGAACCGCCAAGCATTCAATGACTTCGCGACTAACCGCCTGCCAGATCGTGAGATGTTAACATATAACTACCAATCTTTGGGAGATCACACGGCACACAGTCACTGGATCATGAGATATCAGCCGCTAATCACTAGGCATAAAGAGATTGTGCGACTAACAATTTTTGGGTCACTGGAGGTTAGGCACCTGACTACCAGAGCCAAGAGATTGTGTGACAACCACCAAACATTCTGAGATCACGAGACTAAAGAGAAATAGACCACCCACCGAGTCGCTAAAGGTTAGGTGCTTAACCACCAACCAAAAGATCATGCGACAACACAGTCACCAGATCACTGAATGAGAGATGTAATTGCCCGGAGACTTGGAGAATCAACGACATAGCCGAGCAAGGACTAGGCCCCACCAACCAATCGCACTTGCGCACTTAGGAAACTCTGGCAAACAAGAAGCTATGAGGTTGAAAACAAACAAGATTTTTGATATCAGAAGATCAACGCACCAAAGCAGGAAGCACAAGGTCAAAAACAATGATGGGTTTTCATACAAATTGAAAACATCATGGATTTTCAAAAACATTGTGGGTTTTCGACACTATGGTAGATTTTGAAATTTGTTTTCCTGTAGAGTTTAGAATTTGAATAACTTCCTTGATTTTTCAATTCAGCACATGTGATTTGGGCTAGAGCAAGGTGACACAATGAAGAACATAGGGCTAAGGGCACACACTAAGAAACTAAGTGGATTTAGACCATTTCATAAGATTTTACAATGATTAGAAAATGGACTAACAGTGGCTCTAGTTGGGGATGCATGTCTCTTGCAGGCATGGCAAGGACTCAGAATCACTGGGAGAGGAAACCACCAACTAGACAAAAGAAGGAACCTCAAAAAATGCAGGGAACAAGCCAGGAAAGAAACACACAGCAGGAAAGGGAAAGAATATTTACAAAATTTACAAAGTTTACAACTTTACTTGATGGCCCCAGGCCACCAAAATGAAATCAATGACCCCCCCTAAATCAAAGGTCTAATTTTCATCCACATATGTGACCAGCCACCTAAAAATTTCATGACCACCTTGCTGCAAGCATATGTGAATAACCATGGGCTGAAGAATGAAACTATGCTGATCACTACCCATGCTTTTCTAGTCATGATTATTACATTCATATTCAAACTCCAAGAAGTAGGGAACATCATATACTTCTCTTTAATGACTAGAAACAAAAATTTGATCTAGTAATGCATCAGAAAATGTAGCATATTGATTACCATGCATTACATTAGAGTTACCTAGCTGAAAAGGACTTGTATCCTCAGATTTACCTTCACACATTGCCTCAGCCACTGAGCAACTTGGTTCCTCCATGGTGTCCTCACTGACTACATCATGAACCAAGTGAAGGTCATCTTTAAAGCTTCTGTAACAAGGGAACATTGCATCATCATTTTCACCAAAATAATTTATGTCCCAACTATTGAAGACTGGGTCCTCAACACTGTCACACTCAGTATCATACTTGAAAAAAGAAGGAAAAGGATATGAACAAGAAACTTGTTCATCACTGCAATCTTGATGATAGGAAAACACACTATCATGTCCTTCTACCTCTTCTTCTACAAGGTCATTACATGAGGGGATCTTTGATGAACATGAATCACCACTATCACTTTGAACATTGGCCTCATTATCAATGTCACAGGATGCATCATAGGGGAGCTGCAAATCAAAATCCAAAGCAGGGGCATACCTCTGAAATTCTTCAGCCAAGAGTGTTGAAATCCTTTCACTGCTCAATGGACTTTGGGCCTTGATATCATTATCCTCAACCTCACCCCTAGTGCTACAAATATCATCCTTGTGAGGAACAAGGATACACATTTTTAGCCTTAGATCATCTTGTGTGAAACAATCTATGCAGAAATCATCATCTGCATCATATCCAATATTCTACCCTTCACACAAAACATCATCACACTGGGACAAGAAGATTGCCTCCTCATGTTGACAAGAAGAAAAATCTGCAGACAAAAAAGAAATATTGCCATCCTCAGATTTATCTTCAACATCCTCATATGCACTGATCTCAGAATCAGCTTCATAGTTAATACTCTCTGCATGGTGAGAATCAACATCAGAAACACTGGCCTCCTCATGAACATCATCAGGAGCTACCAGTCTTAGCAATCTTATGTCCACTACTAACTGCCAGTTCACCATTTTCAACCTCGCTAATTCCTTCTTGAGAGCAGCAACTTTATCAAAATACTCAACAAACTTAGCTCTCAACACATCCTAAGAAGGAATTGAACATGAGGGAAAGGATAAGAACCACTTCCTTGCACCATTAGAAAATGTGTGCACAAATAACCTCATGGTAATATCTTCATGTTCAACTCCCATACCTCCAAAAATAACCATGACAACATCAACATGCTAGCTTGCAGAAATAGATCCACCAGCCATGAATCTTGGCAAGCACTTTCCATCCTTAGTAGAGAACTCATTAGGGGCACCTGCAATGCCATCAAAATAAAAGGGCCTATATTCCTCCATGAGGAACTGCCCACTACAACTTATCCCTCTGCAATAGTGCTTAACACTTGATAGGGAAACATTTTCAACAAAAGAATGCCTGAAAGTTTTGCAGCTTGAAACCTGTTGACTGGAAAGTAAGGCAAATCTAGAGCTCACCATGGAACTCCATCAGATAACTTTGTCATGTAGAGTCACCACCTCCTTGAAGACAAAAGTATTTCACTAATTTGTGTATCTCTTCCAACCAACCAAAACTCACTAGGATCTACACACTGTCTATCAGGAAAATGCACTGATCAAACAGGGGAAAATCAGAGCCGCCACTCACAACTAGGTGAGAAAATTTTGCAAATGCCTATTTGTTCATCTGACTCTATGAGCTTTTAACAAGACTCTGGGATGATCCAGCCAAGCAGAAAAACTTGTTGTCTTTTACTTCTTCCCCAGTCGAGTCACCATCTTGTTGGTGAATCAGATGGGCAACTCAATCTGGTCAATAAGGATTTTGACTTTATAATATAACCATAACCAGAGATCCTAACAGATATCTTTCTTTTTCATTGTTCTCCCTAGCAGAGTCACCATTTTATTGGTGTCTTTTCCTTACAGGACCAAACTTGAATCAAATGGTTGGGATTGGAACACATGTTAGGCACTCAAGTTTGACAAGAAAAACAAACCAATTGATGAGGATAGAGAGAAATCCTCCTTCTTCTTTGAGCTCCACATTCACTCAGGCGGGTATTGCCTTATCTGCACACTCATACAACTTATGACAAACCAAAGGTCTGCAGATAGATTAATGTGGAATAGCAATCAATCTCCTATAGATATCTTGTACCCTAATGACAGAAAGTCTCATACAATAGCCCTACTTGCATGGAATGAGACTAAAAGCTAGAGACCTATCTTGACAACAAGAAAGGGAAAGGGTGGAGCTGAAGGGAAATGATTTGAATGGAGTTTGAAGGGACCCCTGAGATACCCTAAGTCTTTCATAGACCAGTGCCTTATCCAATGGGCCACGGAGTCAAATACAGCATTGCAAGGGACAACTATGAAATAAGAAAATAATATACTCAATCTGTTGATGCCTTACATCAATCTCACACCATGACCAAACCTCAACTTAACACCCACCTGTGCATTCAAGCATGTTATTATCTATTCAAAGGATTTTAACCCTCCCCTTAGAAGAGACCTATGAATCAGACAATACATTAACCAGCATCCACTGGAACACAAGCATGACCTATCCTTGATATTTCAGCTCATACATACATGAATACTAACCCTGAACCAGTTATCTCTGCGAAGATAACTCCACTTGCAAACACCTAGGCAATGCAAACAGAAAAATCAAACACCCTTGATGTATGACTAATGAGTTCAAAATTCAAATAGAGATAGCTTGACAATAGAAATAGTATATTAAATTTCTCAAACATAACACAAGTCTGTTACAATATGCATTATATTCTCTAAACTAGCAAGAGAAAGAGGAACACTCTATATGCAAAGAGAAGGAGAAAAATCTACAGGAAAAGGACCCTTCACTGGAACTGACGAAATTCAGAACCCTCAACAAGTCAAAAAACTTGACACTTTATACCACTAGCTACCTTGGAATTCTCTAGGAGAATGCAACAAGCTTCAGATAGCTAGGGCTAGGGTTTCACCCACCAAACTAATCAAAATTATATCACAATTTACTGCAAGCGCATGAGATCAAGCAATCCAGAGAGAAAAATCTCAAACAAATTCTGCAATTATGAGCACATTGAGATTAGGACAATAGAGTAGGGATTGCCATGAAACCAGTCAAATCACCACATGTAAATAGCTTCTCAAGTGCAAAACCACATGGTACTAGGTACAAAAATCACCTCTGTAATCGACCACAGAGCCCCTGGACCACTTCGCAACAACTATCACCATCAAACTAGATCAAAAGCTGCCGCTAAAGCCATAAATTCTAGTACCTCATGTCACTGGAAAACCCTCTACAAAATTCAAATTCTAATTGTAATGGTCACTTTCATGGTGCTAGAAGCACATCGGTGGTACATGTTTAAACCTTTATCAACTTTAAGTCCTGACCGTTGATCCTTGACTTTCGCGGGCTCATGACTTTAACTCATCTCGGCACCTCAGGTTACATTCAACAAACACGCAATAAAGGAAAATCCTAGTCATGGAATGAAAACCTAAACCCCAGCTAGATTGAGTGAACACATGACTGCATGTGTTAAAATAGCCTCATAAGTCATCTGGTGAACTGGCGACTGAAGACATTTTGCTAGTTCGCAGAAAGAAAAGTGCTGCTGCTAAAACGTCACGTGAGCCAGCGACAAGAGAAGATTTTGATAGGCCACCACAAATTTATCAAGACCACCACCTCTTAACTCTATAACTGTGATGCCACCTGTCACCATGCTATTTGTTGCAACTGCCTGGTCACTAACACTAGACCCATGCCGAGAAAAGCCTTACCCCTTTTGGAAGATTAGACGGTGGTCACATGATCACAAAGGGGAGGAATATTCCTCATGATCATGTGACAATCATAGATCTCTTCTGCATTGTCACTCCACCTAAGAATACCAGGCCCATCATTATGCAACTACACAACTGAAACAAAGTAAACCACCAGCCAAGTCGCTAGATGCTAAGGCCTAAACTGCCAGAATCAAGTGACAAGGAGATAACTATGATTCACTAGGTCACAGAATGAAGACTTAACCACCCACTGAGTTGAACATCATTGAGAATTGGGACCCACATAGATATGTGGCAATCGGTCACATGATCGCATGTCAAAAAAGTATGACATGCGGCCATGTGACAACCAATTAGGAAGAGCCTACAGATCTAGACCCACTTCACGCCCACATAGGAAAATCCAATGACCATCACAAAAGCATGAAGGATAAACAATGCACAACTTTTCCACATGAACATACAACAACCCTGAATCCTGACTGATCTTTATCCGAACTGGGCAACTGAGAAGGACCGCCAAGCATTCAGTGACTTCGCAACTAACTGCCCGCTAGATCATGAGATGTTAACATATAACTGCCAATCTTTGGGAGATCACGCAACACATAGTCATCGGATCATGAGATATTAGTCACTAACCACTAGGCACAAAGAGATTGTGCAACTAACAGTTGCTGGGTCACTAGAGGTTAGGCACCTGACTGCGAGAAACAAGAGATTGTGTGACGACCGCCAGACATTCCGAGATCACGCGACTGAAGAGAAATAGACTGCCCACTGAGTTGTTGAAGGTTAGGTGCTTAACCACCAACCAAAAGATCACATGAAAACACAGTCAGCAGATCGCTGAATGAGAGATGTAACCGCCCAGAGACTTGGAGAATCAGTGACATAGCCAAGCAAGGACTGGGTCCCACCAACCAATCGCGCTTGCACACTTAGGAAACACTGGCAAACAGGAAGCTATGAGGTTGAAAACACACAAGATTTTTGATACCAGAAGATAAGCGCACCAAAGCAGGAAGCACAAGGTTGAAAACAACAAAGGGTTTTCATACAGACTGAAAACATCATGGATTTTCAAAAACATTGTGGGTTTTCGACACTATGGCAGATTTTGAAATTTGTTTTCCTGCAGAGCTTAGAATTTGAATAACTTCCTAGATTTTTCAATTTAGCACATGTGATTTGGGCTAGAGCAAGGTGACATAATGAAGAACATAGGGCTAAGGGCACACACCAAGAAACTAAGTGGATTTAGGCCATTTTCATAAGATTTTACAATGACTGTAAAATGGAGTAACATACTCCATCCCAGTATAATCAAAAGTTTCATTCAATCTAAAGAGAGGGAAGACTTGGATATTTTCTACTTCTAATGCTTCTTCATGTGCAGGGCCTAGTTGCCTCAATTTTTCTAAGAAAGAATACACTTGATTGGGCGCTTGTAGAGCCATCTTGGTCTAAATCTTATTTACAAGACTACAAGGGGAGTACATTCACTTTGTGTAGGTCCAAGAGGTCTAAATCATGCTTTTGAGACTATACATTTTGGGTGCTTGTAGGGTTATAGGCCTTAATTTTTCTTGCAAAACTACAAGGGGTAGTCATGAATGGAGACCCTTATTAAATACCCTAGGACTTAGAGGCTAACCTTTTGGTTGTGTTACTTTCTTTGTGTAAGGATTGATCCAAGTAGACTTAACTAGATCACCCCAAGATACTCACCATATGTGTTCCCTTGGATGTAAAGCTTGAATATGGAAATATGGAAAGACATGTGATTTGAGTATTGTTCTCTTCCAATTGATCCATAACTTGCATAGTCCTAGGAAAACCCATTTAACCACTTAATTGTGGGGCTAACAACATAAAGTTGTGGGAAAAGGTTGAAGAATTTCCATCTTGACCTTAGGTAGAATTTACTTAATGTGTATTCATTTTGTGCTAGACCTATGGAAATCATTTGAATATACACATAGTGGTACGATTTATGGAGTTTTCCTTTGAGACCTCACAAGTGTTTGTATCATGAAAGATTGCTTTGTCCCTTGCTTGATTATTTGAAGATTTCTCTATGTGTCATGATTTCTTTGAAAACTTATCTTTAAACTTCAAATTTTTTGATAAACTAGAGATTACACATTATCACTTTATCGAATTAGTTGAAATAGTCAATTAAAGCAAGGATCTTGAGTCAATCTTGGTCCTTTTTTGTTTACTGATTTAATATCATGTACTTTAGTGAGAAATATCACATGACATTCCAAAGTATCATCTATCATTCAGAGAACTATTATCCTATAGTACCGGGGTATATCATCCTACTTGTTTATATAATATCATCCTATCCTAAAGTGTCATTTGGCTTTGTTGTGGTATATTGTATGGATTATCTTCCCTGTCTAAGTTTCTTCTGGCTTCCTAAGTTGTATCACCTAGATGTTGATTCAAGTGGGTTTTGTCCAAATTTTCTCTTAGCTAGTTTAGGAAGCTTACACTTGACATTTTCTAGTCTCTTAGTCTAAAATTAGTAGGTTAGGGATTGTCTCTAGTTAAAAATGATTACTTAGATCCCTTGGCTACATTCATGATTAGTAGAGTTGTTCACTTCTCTATCTCTCTTGGTTATCTTATCTTGGCTTTGAATTTATCTCTTGACTTGAGTTGAAAGTTTCATACACAAGTATCTTACTAGAAGCTTGGGCACTTTGTGATAAGTCATCTTAATCCCTTTTTATCTATTTTTTTCCTTTTGGACAAGTGAACACTTTTATTTTCTACTAGGGACACCAAGTTATCTTTTGTTGTCTTAATCATCTCTTTACATTCTCATTCATACTAGTAAAAACTAGATACCAAATTGATCAAGGAAAGAAACCTCCAATTAGCTTTGAAAAATTACCCTTTCCCGCTAGGCAATAGTGTCATCATGACAAAGAATCATAGATTTCCTTTGACAAAGAAGAGGAGAATACCAAAGTTTGGTTTGACCCTTTTGGAAGTACCTTTGATAGTACCTGTGAGACACCTCTTGCCTCATCAAAATGTAAAAACATTTTATCTCTCACCATGTCTAGGGAAGAGCGTAACAAGTGATTGAATGACCTTTTTGATCAAAATGGGAGGTTAAGATGGATTGAGTTAGAAAGAAAGGCTTATATGTCCATGAACAAGAAACTTGATTGGCTCAATAATTTAATGCCAACTTCTATGGTAATAATAGAAATAATGGAAATAATTCACCACCAAGATCTCCTCCAAGGTCACAACATAATGGATGGGATTTACCTCCTAGATCTCCACATTCTAGACATCATTCTCAACATGATAATAATACAAAGCATGATATTACTGAAGAATAGCCTCTAAATTTTCAACAAGATGATTGATATCAAAGACCAAAAGGATTTCAAGGAACCACTCCCTAAGTATGACAAAGGAGAAGCATAAATATCCAAGAAAGATGAGGGAGATAAGATGAATTATAATTACATGAAAAATGACAATGTCATCAATATGCTTGAGCCAATGGATGAAAGTATTAACATGGAGAGACCTAATGGAATCAAATATGATTCAGATATTGATGAGGCACCTAAGGTTATCTTAAGGGGTATTGGTTCTTCGATGAAATCCTAATCTTTTGATGAGTGTAACCACATGATCATGCTTAGAGGTGTCAACTCTCCTACATCAGAGTGAAAGTCTAAATTTTATCACTAGGAGTCTACCCAAAGTTATTCTTAGGGGTCTTAACTCTTCAAAGAAAGAAAATTATAAACAAGTGGCATCCTCTTCTAAGAAAGCCTCTACTTCTAGCAAGTAAAGCTACAGTCTAGTAAACCACTTCATCGTAATCCATCTTAGATTTCAATCTTTGAGTTTTTAGAGTTATCACCTATGCACAAGGAGATTTTGGAAAAATATTTACAAAAAACAAGTGCCCCTAAAAACATTGACATTGATCAATTCTAGACTATGCTTAATCATGTTGCCACTCCACATTACCTTTCCTTTTCTGATAGATAATAGTGTTGGGTTAAACATCTATTCTTTCAATGTAATTAAATAGATGGAATTGTCATAATTTACCATTTATCCTAGGAAAAAACTCACTATCAAGGCATATGATGAAGTTGAGAGGTCCTCGAAGGGATTGATCGAGATTAAATTGGGAAAATACTAAAATCTAATTTTACAAATTTTCCTATGTTTTAGTAAACTACATTTTTTAGGATCTTCAGAGCATTTATGGGTTTGGATGCCTGCCACAGGTATCAACAAGGTGTTACCTATGAAATTTGATTCTAGATTTATTGAATACCTTTCCAATGAAGTAAACGGTTTGCAAATTGGAGCTAGAACTAGAAAGTTATGCCTTCTCCAAGTGGACCTAATTTTTATAGATAGTTTTCTGATAAATTTTGATAGTTTGAATATTTTATTTGTAATAAACTTTATGATGATCTTCATTTCATTTCTAGGGGATTCTTGTGACCGTTGGGATCCATCATATTTGTATAAACTCCAATATTCGAATAGAATGGATCAAATTTTGGCTTGCAATCTTGTTGTTAATCTTCTTAGTTTTTATGTTGAATTTAACCATACTGCAGGTATCACACCAGGTATTGTAATCTGGTTTCATAAATCAAATCAGGGATTGATTGTGTTACCCATTTAGGTTGGTCCAATTGAAAAAGATGTGGTGTTTCAAGTTCTTGATATCCCTCTTACTTATAATATATTGCTAGGGAGACCATGGATTCATGGTATGAAAGTAGTTCCTTCTACTTATCATAAGTGCATAAAGTTCCGCTTTAATGGTACTAAGGTTTTCATTCTAGGGGATAATTCCATGTCTATCAATACACTTACTGTTGAGTCCTTAGTACCACACAATAGGGTTTCTGATGAGAATAAGACTACTCTTGTTTATTGTGAGAAAAATTTAAGGATTTTGAATCTTGGAATGGTAGAATATCAACTTGACTCTATTGCTACACTCCCAATTTCCCATAGATCATATGAAAAAACTTCAAAAGATAAGAAACCTTAATCTTATGGTATAACATGTTATGGTACCTTTGTTTAATCCTCGGTACCTTTAGAAGATGAAGGAGAAGAACAAGTTTTTAGGGAATGGGTCGATACAGGAAAAGAACCTAAAGAATTTGTTCTTACTATTATAGTATCTCCTAAAAGATATGGGAAGGGATATGAGTTCCTAGCCAAGATGGATTACACAGGTTGTGGTCCTTTAATTGATAAGAAACTTACTCTTTTTTAATCTATGAGTCATTATAATGGAATGAAATCTAAGGATAAGATTAGATTAGGATTTTCTAATGCACAACTAGTTTTTGACCCATCTCCCAATAATAGTGAATCTAAAGAAGAGCATGTTCCTGCTCACACTTTTGATCAAAATGAGGACAAATTTGATCCTTCTACTACCATCATTTGGAATGAAAAGGATCCCTACTAGAACATGATGATGAAGCCTCCACGTCTCACCAAAATGAAAGAGTCAGAAGCTAAAGATCCTAATAGAGAGTGCATCCACAAGAACATGTCATGATCGCTACAAAAAGAAGTTAATACTGACTCACAAGAATATGAATAGTAGTATCTCTTGATGAACTACAATTGATTGAATACCTGAATGACTTGAAGATTAGTGATTAGATATCACTGAGTACCGAAATGATATGTAAGATAATTAAATTAGTCATTTTGTTGTCATTGATGTCAAATAGTTTTGACAAGTACTTATCATGATAGTTGCAAACATCTAAACATCCGTAAAGAGGAGAGAAAAGATGAAGAACTGAGATATCTACATGGAGAAAGATGGATATGATAGATGAGGATAAGGAATACCTTGGGTAACTTATTGATGAGTCTATGACTTCATATGTTTGACTTGATTATGTTGCATTAATCCATTATGAAGATGGAAGCAAAAATTTACAAGGCAATATGGTCAATTGATGAAGCACTTCAGTATACATCGAGCCAGTGTAGTGTATACCGAGCGAGAGTAATAACCAAGCTTGTGTTCACTGATGTATTTCTTTGTTAACCAAGTATGATGAAAGTATTAAATGCTTAAGTTTATCTGACAGAAATTGTATGATTTTGAGATTGAGGATAAGGTTTGTTATGAGATCCACTGTTGAAAAAATTTGGAGAAGATCTAAAGGATGGAATTGAAACATGTTATTGACACATCTGTCGAGGAAGGTTTAAGAGGCAAAATCAAAGAAGGAGATCAAAATCTGATGGATGATAATCAAATTATTTATCTATCTATATAATAGATATGAGTTTATTTATTGAAACATGCCAGAAGAAAGAAGACTACAAAGATATTGTGTGAATATAGTTTCATGCATGCCTAATCAGACTAGTTGAAGAAGAACTGAACCGCAAAATAGTATTGAGCATCAAAGAGCTATTATCGAATGAAAGTAAGTTGAGGAAGTGAATTGATATATTGATCAGAGGATTGGTATGGGCTTAGAATAGATCTAAACATATGAAATTTGAGTTGTATTATAATTAGATTAACTACCATTTCAATTTAACCATTGATACAAAAAAATCTCTTAACCAAGTGGACTTAACCATCTTATGTTTTGCCCTCATGTCATTCAATGAATGTAAATTATTATCCTATCGACCCTATAGTGAATTCTAGTTGAACGATAACTCTTAGTCTTAAATCCTCTAACAAGGTCACACCTAATAGTGTGTTCGTAACCTTTAATAGGGTTGGCTCTTCACCAAGCTCACTTTAGAAGAGTGAAAATTATTTTGGGTTATTGGTCCCAGGTGGTTTTTCTCTTAACAGGGTTTCCACGTTAAATATTTGTGTTATGTGTTTCTATGATGATTGATTTTTTTTCATACTTTACATATTGCATATTTGATTTGGTTGGTAATCACCATGAGTTAATTAACTGGTAATTGGTAAAAGCATAGATAGTTTAGTAGTTTATGTTACCGAGCTGCAAAATTTGTTCAAATTGTTTAAAGTATTACATCTTTGTAATTGGAACTATAGGATAATTGATATAAATAATTCACCCCTCCTCTTAGTTATTCTAACAATTGGTATCAGAGCGTTGGTTTCTTGGAACAAAGTTTTAAGGACTTTGGTACTAAGATCACAAGATATATAAGAGGGAGGTGCTGAAGCTAAACAAGGACAACTTTACTATGGAAAAGTTGAATGAAACTTCACATATCTAAAATTAGATATTCTACCTTACATCCACTTGAAAATGGTGACTTATAACCACAGACTGGACCGTTGACTCTTGATCAACTAAAAGATTGACATGAACACAACATGACTATGATAGAGATTGTTGTTGCTCTATCTAATGCTGAATTTGAGGATGTTAAAGATTGCATTACTTTAAAGGAAATGTGGGACAAGCTAGCTCAATTTTATGGTGGTGATGTTAATGTCAAGAGATCCTAAGCTAAAATCCTAAGAGGTAGGTTTGACAATATGAAAATGAAAGAAGGAGAAAACATTGTATAGTATACAAATTGAATAAAGGAGGTAGTCAATGCTATCAGAGGATCTGGTGGTGTCATTAATGAAGATATAGTGGTAAGTAAAATTCTAATAAGCTTGTTTCCTTCTTATGCAATTAGAATATCTGCTATACATGAAATGAGGTATGCACTTGGCAACACTCTTACTATTGATAGTCTAATTGGTAAGCTAGCAACTTTTGAGTTGAACAATTTTGATAATAGTATTGTACCATCTGATGAGTCTACTTTCATGTCTTCTCTAAAGATTAGTAAGTCTACTAGTAGAAATAATAGGGATGAAAATGACAGTAATACTGATGATGAGCTTGATGAACTTGAAGCTCTTATGGCCTAGAGATTACCTAAAGGTAAAGGTAGATATAAGGGTAAATTGCCTTTAGCATGTTTTAACTGTAAAGAAGTTGGCCATATTGCTTTTAGATGCCCAAATAGGAAAGAAGAAGATAGAAACAAAGTTCGATCTAGTGGAGGAATCTATAGAAAGAGAAATAACAAAAGTTACTGACACTACAATAGAGACAACTAAGATCATAATGCTAAGGGAAAAAAGGTATGTTACTTTGCTGAAGAGAATGATACTGATACTGACATAGATGATGATGTTGAAGTAGTATTTGTTGTGATGAAGGATGATTCTGAGGAAGAAGAAAGGTATGTAGAAACAAAAATCATTTCTAAAGTTAATAAAAATGATACATGGATCATTGATAGTGGATGTACACATCACAAGACTGGTGATGAAGAAAAGTTTGATCATCTTGAGCAATATAATGGAGGATCAGTAAAAATGGGTAATGATACACCATGTATAGTTAAAGGAAAAGGATCTTTATTGATAAATGATAAAATCAAATGTGATAATGCATATTGGGTAGAAGGACTAGATTAAAATTTTCTAAGTGTGGCACAACTTAACAACTTAGGTCACCGAGTAGCTTTTGAAAGCAATAAGGTAAAGATATTTGATGATGGTGGAAAGCTTGTTGGAATAGAAGCACAATCTAAAGGTAACTTTTTTTAACTTGACAATGCTGAGACTTCCTATTACTGATGAAAACTAAGGATGCATGGTTATGGCATAAAAGGTTATGTCATGTAAATTTTGATAACATGATTAAGATCAGTTGAAAGAAAAAGGTTAGAGGTCTACCTAGCCTAACAAATCTTGATGATGTTATGGGTCATGAATGTCAAAAGGGAAAAATGAAAAAATCTAGTTTAAAGAGTAAAGACTATTCAACAAAGAGAATCTTGGAGTTAGTTCACACCAACCTATGTGGTCCCATGAGAAATTAGAGCTACTATGGAGATAGATATTTTATTCTATTTGTTGATGATTACACTAGATTGATGACTATCATTTTTTTAAAGGAGAAATTTGAGGCATTTAAAATGTTTAAATGGTACAAAGAAAAAGTAGAAAAAGAAACTGGGAAAGAACTGAAATGCTTGAGGTCTGATAGAGGTGCTGAGTTTATTTCTAATGAATTCACTAACTATTGTAATGATCATGGCATAAAAAGATAGGTTTCTACACCGAGAACACTGCAAAAGAATGTGATTGTTGAAAGAAGAAATAGATCAATTATTGATTGCACGAGGACACTAATGATAGAAAAGAATGTTGCACAAGTATACTAGAGAGAGGTAGTTAGCATAGTTTTATATGTTCTAAACCAACTACAACTAAAGAAAGACACAAATAAAACACCCTACGAGTTATGGTTTGGTCACAAACTGAGTGTGAGTTACTTTAGAATTTTTGGTAGAAAATGTTTTATTTTGAAAGATGATAGGAAGGAGAAATTTGACTCTAAAGGGGATGAGGGAATATTTCTTGGATATTCTACTAAAAGCAAAGCTCACAAGTTTCTGAATAAGGTTTCTAATAAGATGATTGAAAGTGCTAATGTCAGAGTTGATGAGTTTGATGATAAAAATGATGAAGAAAGTGCTAAGGAGCTAGAAGACTATGGTAGATTCATTTATATTGAGCATCCAAAGTACCTACCGAAGCCACAAGCTAAGTTGACAAAGCATCAGGAAAAGAACACTAAGGAACAACAAAGGGAAACTAAGGATTAGGAAGAAACTACTGAGCAAGGAAATGAACCTGAACAAAATGAAGAAAAAAGAAGAAATCAAGTGCTGGCAAGATTTTTTAGAAGACATCATCTTTAGAACCAAATCATTGGAGACAAGAAAGCTGGCATGCTGACAAGAAGTAAGTTAAGATAAGGAATATGCTTAGTTTGTGAGTTTGAATTGAAGAATATTAAGGTTGCACTTGAGAATGATGAATGGATAAATGCTATGAATGAAGAGATAGAACAAATTGAGAAAAAAAAGACACGGACTTTATTACCTAGACCAAAAGATAAAAATGTTATTAGTACTAAATGGATTTTTAGAAATAAGCTCAATAAGAATGCAGAGGTTACAAGGAATAAAACTAGACTTGTTTGCAAGGGATATGCATAGGAAGAAGGTATTGACTATGGTGAAACTTTTTCACCTGTTACTATACTAGAAGGAATCCACATGTTACTTGCATATGCTGCACATAAGAAGTTTAAAGTCTATCAAATGGATGTTAAGTCTGCTTTTCTGAATGGGATACTAGAAGAGGAGGTCTACATAGAACAACTAGAAGGGTTTGTTGTTTTGAATAGAAAAGACATGGTATGTAGACTACACAAAGCTTTATATGGTTTAAAGAAAGCACCAAGAGCCTGGTATGAAAGGTTTCATACTTATCTTTTAAGTATTGGTTTTGTGAGAACTAGTGAAAACAATAATTTGTACATGAAAGGAGGATCTGATGATACTATTTTGATTGCTAAAATATTTGTGGATGATATAATTTTTGGATGACAAGATCATATTTTTAAATCATTTGCTGATGAGATGAGAAAAGAATTTGAAATGTCTATGTTTGGAGAGATTAAATTCTTTCTAGGCTTGTAGGTTATTTATTAGAATGATGGAATTTTCATCACACAATCAAAGTACATAAAAGAAGTATTGAGAACATTTGGCATGGAAGATGCTAAACCAGTTGGAACACTAATGGTCATAGGCTAAAAATTAACAAAAGATGATGAATATATAGAGGTAAACCAGACATTGTACCAGTCTATGATTGGTAAACTAATTTATGTAGTACACAATAGGCTAGATATTGCACATGCAGTGGGGATTGTTTCTAGATTTTCTACCAATCCAGATGATTCACACATGGTTACAGTAAAAAGAATCTTGAGATACCTGAAGAAAATAGAGGAATATGGTTTATGGTATCCTAAGGAAGGAAAATTTTAACTAAGAGTCTACACCAACACGGATTGGGCTGGAAATATAGATGATAGAAAGAGCACAACCGAAGGATCATTTTTCTTTGGTGAAAGACTTGTTACCTGGATAAGTAAGAAACAACCTTGTATTTCTCAGCCTACTACTAAAGCAGAATATGTTGTTGCTACTAAAAACTATTCAAACATTTCTTATATCAAAAAACTGTTGGAAGGGATGAATGAGGTAATCACTGAGCTGGTGATTATATATTGTGATAACACTAGTGCAAAAAGTATTTCTAAGAATCATGTAATGCATTTGAAGACAAAGCATATTTCAATTAAGTATCACTACTTAAGAGAACAAGTACAGGAGAAGCAAGTCAAACTAGAATATGTTAAACATCAAAGGAGAAACTTGTTGATATTTTTACCAAGCCTCTACCGAAGGACACTTTTGAGTACTTGAGGACTAGACTTGGGGTCCATCCCCTGTCTACCAATCACTAATGTGATCTATAGGTTGTATCATCCTATTCTTATGAGAAGATCATTCATGTTGATACAACATAGCTCGCACTTTGGATTTTGTCTAAGGTTGTGAAAGAATTGAGGGAGTAGAATAGAGATTTGCATATCAGTATACCGAGATACATTATCTGCACTGAACAATAGAGAGTTACTTACCTTTTAGAGAGTTGTATGTTTTATGTTTTTCTTTGGAATTATTTGTTAGAAATGGGAACACTAAGAGGGGGGGGGGGGTGAATCAGTGTTCACTATATTTTAACTTTTAACTTTAATCTGAATACTAAATTATAAATGCTTAAGTACTAAATTAAACATTCACATAAACATGAAACATGAAATCAACACATGACACCAATATGGTTCCAGAGAAACCCAAATAGGTAAAAACCCCGGTGGGACTTGATACCCACTAATAATCTACACTAGTGTTTTGTGATCCTTGTTAGAAGATCCTTTACCTTGTTAGGAGTAGCTTTACAATGCTTTTAGTATAGTAGACCTTGTTAAGGGTTGGACCCTGCTAGGAGTCTTTTGTAATGATCCCTATTAGGGGAGTGGACTCATTTTCCTAGAGCTCACTACTCAAATGATGAAGGCTACAACTTTCTAAATCAAATACACACTATATCTACAGGTGAACTTTTACTGTGACACTACTTGTCAGATCAGTTCCTTTGGTGCACTAATGCTTTAACCTCTTGCAAAGCTCTAATACATCATATTCTCTCTTCACATACCTCTACTCTACTTCTCACAACTCTATTTCCACTTCCATACCGAATACAATGGGTGCACCTTATATTTATGCACTCATACCAATAATACAATTAGGTCGGCCCTATAGCTAATTAAAAATAATGCTTCCAAATGAATTGGCTTAAGCATGCTTATAATTATACATATACATATGTCAGAAACCTAAATATAATGGGTGCATAGCCTCTACAACATTAATTTACAATCACAAACCAAAATAGTCATTGTCGACTCTATGCTCTATTTTCTGTTGGCACACACTGGCTATGCAACTTCAACTAACTATAACTTTCACATCTTTGCATATCTACTTATGCACTCTTAGAATAAGCATAAGTATAGTCTAACAACCTTAACTTTTAGGGTGTATACCATAATTCATCCATACATATGGGCATAGGTGCTCTAAGCTCCAGGAACTCTATATGTTGTCCAGTCTTCAACACCTAACTGATTTCTTATTTTTACACATAGCGCGTTGACTCCAAACTGCTATATGACTTTATTGCCATAATGACAACACTATATCTAGTCATATACTTTAGTATAGACAACTTGCCAACATTGTTGTCAAAGGGAGAGATAAACAATATGAAAGACAGAGAGATCAATGGAAAATATATCTAAGGGAGAGATAATCTGAGAAAGTTAGGGGGAGTTTTGAAGATTTGTTGTTGAAGAATATAAGGAATCTAAGAGCTAAAAAGATCAAATCCATAGAGGAAAGTCTACACTTTTAATGTTGTTATGTAACATAATGATTAAACATATTAAATATCAAGCATATATTTACTTACATAGATTGTAGAATACATGTTTTGTATGTGCATGGCATATTTCATATTGCTTGAGTTGCCATCAATGCCAAAGGGAGAGATTGATGAACTACAACTGATTGAATACCTAAATGACTTGAAGATTAGTGATTAGAGATCACCAAGTACTGAAATGATATGTAAGATAATTAAATTAGTCATTTTGTTATCATTGATGTCAACTAGTTTTCACAAGTACTTATCATGATAGTTGCAAACACCTAAACATCTGTAAAGAGGAGAGAACATATGAAGAATTGAGATATCTACATGGAGAAACATGGATATGACAGATGAGGATAAGGAAT
Source organism: Chamaecyparis obtusa (assembly GCA_027943335.1). Lineage (NCBI taxonomy): Eukaryota > Viridiplantae > Streptophyta > Pinopsida > Cupressales > Cupressaceae > Chamaecyparis > Chamaecyparis obtusa. Next base: position 406,632 of record BSBK01003762.1, read on the forward strand.
ACCTTGGGTAACTTATTAATGAGTCTATGACTTCATATGGTTGACTTGATTATGTTGCATTAATCCATTATGAAGATGGAAGAAAAAATTTACAAGGCAATATGGTTAGTTGCTGAAGCACTTCAGTATACACTGAACCAATGTAGTGTATATCGAATGAAAATAATAACCAATCTTGTGTCACTGATGTATTTCTTTGTTAACTGAGTATGGATGAAATTATTACATGCTTAAGTTTAGCCGACATAAATTAATGAGCTAGAAATTGTTCTGATTTTGATATTGAGGATAAAGTTTTTAATGAGATCCACGACTGACAAAATTTGGAGAAGATCTAAAGGATGGTGTTGAAACATGTTATTGACACATCTATTGAGGAAGGTTTAAGAGGCAAAATCAATGAAGGAGATTAAACAACAAAATCTGATGGATGATATGAAAATAGTTTATCTGTCTATATAATAGATAGGAGTTTCTTTATTGAAACATACTAGAAGAAAGAAGACTATAGAGATGTCACATGAATATAGTTTCATGCATGCCTGATTAGACTGGTTGAAGAAGAGTTGAGCTGTAGAATAGGCATTAGAGAGCTATTACCAAGTGAAAGTAAGTTGAAGAAGTGAATTGATATATTGATCAGAGGATTTGTATGGGCTTAGAATAGATCTGAACATTTGTAATTTGAGTTGTATTGTAATCAAATCAACTACTATTTTAGTTCAACCATTGATACAAAAAAATATCTTAACCGAGTGGACTTAACCATCTTATGTTATGCTCCCATGTCATTCAATGAATGTACATTGTTATCCTATTGACCCCATAGTGAATATTGGTTGAATGATAACTGTTAGTCTTAAATCCTCTAACAAGGTCACACCTAATAGTGTGTTCGTAACCTTTAACAGGGTTGGATCTTCACCAAGGTCACTTTAGAAGAGTGAAAATTATTTTGGGTTACTGGTCCCAGGTGGTTTTTCCCTTAACAGGGTTTCCACATTAAATCTTTGTGTTATTTATTTATGTGAGTTAATTAACTGGTAATTGGTAAAGGCACAGATAGTTTAGTAGTTTATTTTATCGAGCTGCAAAATTTGTTGAAATTGTTTAAAGTATTACATCTTTGTAATTGGAATTATAGGATAACTGATCTAACTGATTCACCCCTCCTCTCAGTTATTCTAACATCTCTTAGTCAGGTCAATAGAATTAGGAATAGATGTGGTCTACACTTATGCTAACCAAACTCAAGTGATAGATGAGTCACCTATAGGTTCTGATGAGTTGAACTTACATGTCTCTTTCATTGATCAAGTTGATCATGCTAAGAATTAGATGGATCTAGGTACTTTTGATGGAAACCTTATAGACTTTGAATACATTGTCACTAGAGATGATTTCCCCAATATGAATTCCTTAGAAGCTATCACTTCCCTCCCACTCACATTCTCCAACCTCATTGATTGGTCAAAAATAAATAAATGACCTCAATTACCTTCCTTTCAAAATGACTATGAAATTATCTGCTACCTTAATGCTATTAAGTCTATGCTTTCTTGCACCAATAAACTAGTAATAAACATGACTAATGTAGTCAAGGCGGGTGGATCCAATTAAGGACTGACCGACCTTGTATCCAAACTAATATGCAGTGGAAATACATAGAAACAACAATAGATTTGCAATGAAACATAAGTCTTTATTCATGAAAATGTTGATTACATGCAATGTGTCAAGCTGTAAAGCCTTCCTGGTTATGGCCAATTACAATGCAAGTAACAATCTACAAGATCTCATAGGATCTAAGTCTTTTCCCCAACATCAGCATCTAGCTAGTCTAGGTTTGCAATAGCTAGCACACTAGTAGGCACCCAAGAAAGATCTAAACTTGTACTCAAACCTAAGTAATCTTCCTACTCCTAAGATCGTAGGCTACTAACCTTCCAACCAAAATAATCTGATGCCCTAAACATCTACCCAAGCATCCTATAAATACTGATTCCTAGCCACAAGTCGACTGATGAAATAATAAATGCTAGAACATCAATCGGCTCTCACAAAACCTTACAAAATAAATAAACTCTTCAAAAGATGGCCCCAATGGTCATCAAATCTGCATAGAAGAATGCAACATGCCAGATCTAGGTCCCCACACATCCAACGGTCAATCCATAACTCAAGGAGCATGACCTAAATTAAATGCACCATTCAGCCAAGCTGATTCATCTAAATAATCCAGTTGGTAAGCAAGAACACTGAGCAACATAGGAAATAACTGAGTGCTAGTCAACCGACCATGCCAAGCATGACCGAGCAACATAGTTATTACCGAGCACCAGGAAACCAATGCCTTCAATTATCAAGTGGCCTTCAGAGACTGAGCACCGTAATAAATGCATAAACCAAGTGACCAATCTCCCAAATCGAGCAAGAACTCTCTAAACCAAGATCAAAACTAACAATCTACCTTCAAAGACAAACATATTTTTGGTTGATACAGGATTGCCAAGAATCCTAGGATGCTCCTACATCAGACACCCTAGGTCAAAAATATTTTCTTATAAGGAAATCAAGAACACCTCAAGGGAATCAAAATAGGTATGCCAAATCTGTTCTTCACCCACATTTCTTCTTGTCCTTCATCCCAGGTAGTCTTAACTTCATTCACTATCTTAGATAGAAAGTCCTTCTGCTTCCACTATGCTTACTTTCCTAGTCAAAAATTGATAGCAACCAACTTTGACCACTACAGACCACCTCAGTGCCTTGATAAGGTTTATCCATCTCAGACTCCTCAATCAACTCAGTATCTTCTACATCTCTTTGTGTCATAAATGTCACCATCTGCTGAACCATATTTGCTAGCAAAACCATCTGATTCTTAATCTCAAAAAACTCTTGAGAGATATCATTCTCCTTCCCATTCAAACTAGACTTAACAGGAATAGGTTCATCAACATTCTTCTCCTGAGGTTTTTCATAAGGGAAACACCTAATAACTCCACATCCTTTAACCCCTATCTCTTGTAAAGGTATCAGCTTATGCTGAGCTCCTTCATGCCTAACCACATAGGTGTTAGCATGACCATCAAACAAAACATTTCTTTCAAATTGCTAAGGTCTACTGAGCAACAGATGACAGACATCCATCGGCAACACATCACATAATATCTCATCATGGTAAGATCTAATCTAAAATTTAACCAAGCATTTCTCTTCAACTCTAACCTTAGAAACATCTTGTATCTAACTAATCTAATAAGGATTAGGATGCTTCTTTCCTTCCAAATTCAACTTACTGACCATTTCATCTGAAAAAAAAATTTCAGAACTGCCACCATCAACTAAGACATTACATACCTTATCTTTGCACTTACATCTAGTTCTGAACAAATTTCTTCTCTGCACTAGTTTAGAGACACATGCAACCAATCTTCTAGTGACAAGGCATTCACCTTTCTCCGAATCATTCTCAATGTCTTCTTCAGCAAATAATGCAACTCTTTCCTTAGGACAACTTATATGACCAGCTTCACCATAGTTATAGAAAGTGTCGATGAACTCATTCATCCACCTTCCTCTCTATCTAGCATTCTTAGTAACTTGACCACTACTAGATTTGACATCAAGCTTAGGATTCTCTATCACACTACTCTTAGCAACAATCTCACCAGTCTTACCACCTTGGTTCCTACTATTCTACTTTCCTTCATACTTCCTATTCAGCTTCTCTTCAATCTTTAATGCCATTTGATAAGCATCACTGATTGTTGTCATTCACATAGTAAGTAACTCTTCCTGAATAGTATGTCTCAAACCATAGACATACCTAGCAACCTTTTCTTTATCAGCTTTAGAATGACCAGTCCTAATCAGGATTCTATAAAACTCCTCGGTATACTCATGTACAGATTTGTTAGTTTTCTTCAAAGCTTGCATCTTCTTAAACATGTCCAATTCATAATCCACCAAAATGAATTTCTTCTTCAACTTCTCAAAAATTTGGTTCCACTTAGTGATATTTTCTTTTCCTCTTCTACCCCTTTCCAACTAAACTTCTCTCCACCAGATATTTGCATGACCTTCAACTTAGTCTTTGCAAATCTAACCCTATCAAGATCTTCTATTTCTTCATACTCAAAGTATTCATCAATCTCATTGATCCAATCAATCAATTCTTTAGGCCTAAAGCTTTTGGCAAATGCAAAAAAATCAATCTTAGGTCTCTTCCCAATCTTAGACATAGCTTTCATAATTTGATTCTCCTCAGAATCTCTAGCTTCTTCTATAGCTTCTTCAAAATGATCTTCCTCAGATTCATCATCACTATCCACTTTCAAGATAGGCTTCTTCTTTCTCAATTCCTCTTGTAGGTCTTGCACTTGTTTTTGCAAATCCCTAAAATCATCAAGACAAAATTCACCATTATTTTTTTCTTCTTTAAAGATCTCATGATTTCTCCTTGGAGGCATCTTCAAATCAAGATCTAGATACACAAGATCCACTCGGCTCCAACAGGAATAGACTTTCCTCAAATGGGAAAAAACTTTTCTCTAATACCACCTAATGTAGTCAAGGTGGGTGGATCCAATTAGGGACTGACTGACCTTGCAACCAAACCAATATGCAATGGAAATACACAAAAACAACAATAGATCTGCAATGAAACAGAAGTCTTTATTCATCAAAACACTAATTACATGCAATGTGTCAGGGTATAAGGCCTTCCTGATTATGGCCAATTACAATTCAACTAACAATCTACAAGATCTCACAGGATCTAATTCTTTTCCCCAACATGAGCATCTAGCTAGTCCAGGTCTGCAACATGCAGCACAATGGTAGGCACCTAGGGAAGATCTGAACTTGTACTCAAACTTCCAAGCAATCTTCCTGCTCCTAAGCTTGTAGGCTACTAACCTTCCAACCAAAACAATCTGATGCCCTAAAAATCTACCCAAGCATCCTATAAATATTGATTCCTAGCTACAAGTTGGCTAATGAAACAATAAATCTCTTATAAACAAATAATAAATGCTAAAACATCAGTCAGCTCTCACAAAACCTTACAAAATAAATAAATTCTTCAAAAGATGGCCCCAATGGTCATCAGATCCACATAGAAGAATGAAACATGCTAGATCTAGGTCCCCAAACAGCTAATGGTCAATCCATAACTTGAGGAGCATGACCCAAATTAAATACACTAGTCAGCCAAGCTTATTCATCCAAATAATCTAGTCGGTAAGGAAGAGCACCAAGCAATAGAGGAAATAACTAAGCACTAGTCAACTGACCATGCCAAGCATGACCGAGCAACATAGTTATTACAAAGAACTAGGAAACTGATGCCTTCATTTACTGAGTAGCCTTCGGAGATTGAGCACCCCGGTAAACACATAAACTGAGAAACTAGTCTCCCAAAATGAGCAAGAACTCTCCAAACCAAGATCAAAACTAACAATCTACCTTCAAAGAAAAACACATTTTTGGTTGATATAGGATTGCCAAGAATCTTAGGATGCTCCTGCATCAATGACTGAGATAGATATTAAGTATCTTAGTCACAAAATAAAAATAAAATTAAAAAATAATGGGTGCTTTGATGGAGAAAACAACTTTGTGGTGGTGTCAGAGCCAAAAAAAAGTAAAGACAAAAGACATATCTAAGGTTGAAAACCTCTTTGAGGCACCCGAGGATGAGGTAATGTTTATCCTACCCAGTTACTTTCAGGAAAGATCCTTACTCTTGATAGATCCAAAAAAAACTATAAATCTTGGATTAACAGAAGCATCTCAGCTCACACATTTAGCTCAATCTCTGTCAAAAAATTGAAAACAACAATTCAGTGAGTTCTTCAAAGAAGAAAATATCAACTTTTCTTGGGAATATGTAGACATGCTAGAGCTAGACACTAATCTAATCATGCATCATCTATCTATAGCACCTGGTGTTAAGACAGTCAATCAAAAATTGTGAAAGATGCATCCACATATATAGCTCTCTTGGTCAAAGAAGAATTGGAAAAACTATTGATTTCTAGATTTATATGAGCTATAAACTAGGCTGAATGAATTTCAAACATTGAACATGTATCTAAACATGCCAAATCCATTCATGTATGCATATATTTCTAAGATCTTAACAAAGTTTTCCCAAAGGATGACTTTCCACTTCCTAACATAGACATGAAAGTGGATATGACTAGGGGTTATGAAATGTACTCTCTTATAGATGGTTTCTTAGGATGAAATCCTATCAAGATAATACTTCCTTCACATGTGCACGGGGAACCTTTTTTTGGAATGTCATTCCATTTGGACCAAAAATTGTTGGAGCTACCTATCAAAGAGATATGACTACAATATTTCATGACATGATGCATAAGAACATGGAAGATTATGTGGATGATACTTTGGTTGTCTAAAAAGGAATGCACATATTGAATATTTGATTTTGATCTTAGATGGGATGGAACAATTTCAACTGAGATTGAATCCTAAGAAATGTAGTTTTGGTGTCACCTCAAGAAAACTGATTGGATATATCATTTTAGCTAAAGGAATGGAGATTGACGCCAAAAAGGTCCAAGCTATAATGGAGATGCCACCTCCCAAGAACATAAGTCAACTAAGGATTCTATAAGGATGCCTTTAATCCATTTGAAGGCTCATATCCCAACTTGTTGGAAAATCTCAACCTTTTAGAAAAAAATCTAGACAAGGGAGCTACATGTACATGGAATGAGGAATATGAAAAGATCCTCCAAAAAATAAAAGAATATTTGGCCAAAACTCCAATCTTAATGCCTCCTATCCTAGGGAAACCTATTATTTTGTATATCTCAGCTACACATACATCCTTGGGGGCATTATTGGCACAATAGGATCGACATGGGAAAGAAAGAGCTATATAGTACACTAGCATAACATCAATTGCCTATGAGATCAATAACAATAACATTGAGAAAGATTTCCTTGTGGTGGTCTTTACATCTCAAAAAATTTGACATTATATGTTGGCACATAATCCACATTTTGTGAAAAAATTTGATCCTCTAAAATACTTATTAGGAAAAGCCACTCTTACTGGTCGACTAGAAAAATAGACAATGATTCTCTTTTAATTTGACATTGAGTGTGTTGATCATAAGACTATAATAGGAGAGGCAATTACTAGTAGACTAGCTGAATTTCCTCTACTAGATAATACTCCTATGAAGATTCACTTTCCTAATGCATCTTCTAATTTCCCCACCAGGGAACCCATAAGGAATACGGTCTTATGACCAAAAACTGCAACTAACAAATTTTTTCATTACATTACATAATTACTACTTCACATTTACATTCCTTAAGGTTCCCTTAATGAATTCATTCACTAACATCTTTAGATTACTTATCCAGATTGAATTTCATTTCCTTTCTTTACTTTCACATTTTAGAACTAAGAGATAGGGTAAGAAAATAACATTTCATTTACAATCATATTCCATACTTTATATACTAAGTTCATTTCTCCTTCCTACACATTGCACAACTACTCATTACAAATTTCATTTTAACCTTAGCATAATAAACATTTTCTTCCATTGCAACATAGGAGAGATAGGGAAGATCATTCAACATTACATTATCCATTTACAACTTTAATCTTTCAAATAACAACCCTTAAAACAAGCCTAGAACTATACCTCCCAATTGCATTGCTTTTCTTTTCAATTACATCCTTCTGATAATAACTCGCATTACAATAAAAACTACATGAATGGCCCAAAGGCATTACAACATATCTTTTCATCATTCCTTTCAAGAATACATAATACAAAATACAAATATCTATGTCAATACATAAATTTGAACGCATCCAAATCACAAACCACGAACAGGACCTTGAAAGATTTTTTCCACCCAACCATGTGGAACTAATGAGGTTCCACTGCCCCATGCTAGGAGGCAGAGCTAAGATACTCACAAGGCCCTAAGCAATCTAAGGCTCAAAAGATAAAGAAATCCAAGACTCAAAAATAACATAGAATATCATCATACTATAACATAGAGGTCAAGGTTCTAGGATACCACCTAAGTGAGTGTCATCACACAACCTTTGTATTGGGATCCACCCTGGCAACCATGTAACCCCAGTCTCCCAATTACAAATAGGGATCCACCCTGATAGTTATCCTTGGTCCCAGTGTTGGGTCTTCTCCTTGCAGGACCAAACTTGAATAAAATGGTTGGGCTTGAAACACAAGTTAGGCACTCAAGCTTGATAAGGAAAATAAACCAATTCATGGGGATAGAGAGAAATTCTCCTTCTTCTTTGAGCTCCACATTCACTCAGGTGGGTATACCTCATCTACACACTTATACAACTTGTGTCACACTACAGGCTTGCAGGTCATTGACTGTGGAATGGTTCTCAAACTCCTAGGTATCATGTACCTCAATGAAGAAAATATCTCATGCAATAGCCCTACTTGCATGGAATGAGTATGAAAACCAGAGACCTATCCTAACAACACAAAAGGGAAAAGGTGGAACAGAAATGAAATGATTTTAAATGGATTGAAAGGACCATTGAGATGCCCTAAATCTCTGATAGACCAGTACCTTATCCAATGGGCCACAGAGTCAAATACCCTACTACAAGAGAGTTGTGAAACAAGAACACAATATGCTCAATGTGTTGATGCCTGACATCAATCACACACCATGACCAAACCTCAACATAGCACCCACTTGTGCATTCAAGCATGTTATTATCCATCAAAGGATTTTAACCCTCCCCTTATAAGAGACCTATGAATCAGACAATACATTAACCAACGTCCACTGAAAGACAAGCATGACCTATCCTTGATATTTTAGCTCATACATGCATAAACACTAACCCTGAACCAATTACCTCTACGAAGATAACTCCACTTGCAAACACATAGGCAATACAAGAAGACAAATCAAACACCCTTGATGCATGATCAATGAATTCAAAGCTCAAATGGAGATAGCTTAGTAACAGTAAGAATAAACTGAGTTCTCATACACAAAACAAATCTGCTACAGCATGCATTGTATTCTTTGAACCAACAATGAAATCAAAACACCCTATATGTAGAGAGAAGGAGAAATCTATAGGAAAAAGACCCTTCACTTGGAACCAATTCTCCTCAAAAATTTGCAAAAGAAGGAACCCATACAAAGTCAAAAACTTGACTACATATACCCCTAGCTACCTTGGAAACCCAAAATAGGTTGCAACAAGCTATGGACAGCTAGGGCTAGGGTTTCACCCACCCAACTTGCTTAAACAGTCACAAAATTCACTGCAAACACATCTCGAGCCAAGAAAGTCCTTCACCAGGTACCAAATCAACTTCTGCAATTAAGCCACATAGACCCTGGACCACATCGCAACACCAAACAAATCCAATCAGGCCACTAAAACATTTAAAACTAGTCCTTTTTGGTTGCTGGGAACCCTCAAAAAATTTGAATTCAAAATCAAATGGCTACATCTTTGGTGCCCAGCTCATCAGCTGTCATGATTCAAACGGAGATCAACTTTATATCCCTACCGTTAGATCAAACCTCCTTCCTGGCTTTAGGATCTTAACCTTCAACTTTAGTCATGCTACCGTGCGGTCACCAACCTTATTTGCCATAGGAAATTGGCCTCCAAAAACTCTGTAAAGTCCTCAGCCCCACACCAGTAAGCAACCAATCAAGATGAGCACATCGGTGAGACTGGCATCGCGGGCCCACCTTAGAATTCTGCAACTGCTAAGCCAAGTGGTTAGTCACATGATCACATAACCCAAAAATGGGTTATGCAAACATGTGACAACCCGTGAACACAATGCCTTGGCCCTGCACCAACTGTCACTCCTTAAACCTGGGCCTACAATGCCACATGTCACACCACCACTCACTGTAGCTACCGAGTCACACCTGCCACAGGACCCACCTACAAACCCTTGGCCACCTGGCACATTGGCACCAATCGAAACATAGCACATCACCACTGTAGATGCCACCTTACCACCTCACACCGGGCCCCAAGGACATGTGTCAACCAGTTGCATGATCGCATAGCCAAAGAATGGGCTATGCAATCATGTGATAGCCAACCAAAAGCCACCACATGACCACCACTGACAGCAGGCCCACAGTGAACACACCCACATCGACCAAATTGGATGGTGGGTGCATGATCACGTGGGGAAAGAATAGTCCATGCGATCACATGCTGACCATAGATCTTCAATCTCTGACACCAGGCAATGAAAAGAACTGGGACCCATGAACCAACTGCCAAGCATTCAGCGACCACTCAACTGAAGAGAAAAGACCACCTGTGAGGTTGCTAAGAGTTAAGGGATTAACCGCCAGAAACCAGCAAACAGGAGATAACCACAAGTCACCAAGTCATGGAATGAAGACATAACCGCCAGCCAAGTGAACAACAGGAAGAAATGGGACCCACACGGATAGGTGGCAAGCGATCACATGATCACATGTTAGGAAAGTTTGACATGTAGCCATGCGATAGCCTATTAGAGAAAAGCATTTGAAAAGCTAGGCCCACCACCCATCGCACTTGCATAGTTAAGACATATGAACAAGGAGAACAAACAGAAAAGAAGATAGGCAAGGTAAAAAATACATAGGGTTTTTGGTAGAAAAGACCAAAAACACACAAGGCTTTCAACAGATCGAAAGATAAGCACACAAAAGTAGGAAGCGCAGGGTCGAAAACAATGAAGGCTGAAAACACACAGACCGAAAACATCATGGACTCTTGAAAACACTGTTGGTTTTTGACACTGTGGTAGATTTTGAAATATTTTCAACAGGGCATGAAATTTGAATATCTTATTGGATTTTATGATTTAGCATGTGCAAAATGGACTAGAGCTTGGTGACAACACAAGGAACACAGGGCAGGACACAAACCATGAAACATTTGTAGGGAGGAGGCCATTTTCAAAGGGTTTTTCTATGATGGAAAAATGGCCTAAGAGTGGCTCTAGTTGGGGATGCATGCCTCCTACAGGCATGGCAAGGATCCAGATCTCTAGGGGAAGCAGACTGATCCACAATCACATTTCTTATCACTCCAAAAATTCTCAAAACTTGAAACTCCAAAGCTCTCGAAAGTTGGCTCCTTATTCCAACTAACACTACTGCTGAAGCAAAGCAACTGTACAAACATTTACACAACTAAAACTACTAAACCACACCAATCATTTACCTCTATCAAATGCATGGTCTTCATCCCCCTGCATACAGATGACCCTAGAATTCTCCCTTTCACATACATGGTCAAACTCATGAAAACTCTTGACAGACAAATCCAGAAGAATGTAATAAGTGTATTCATCTTTGCCTAGTGTATGAGGATCAAAATCTATCTTATCATACCAGACTACCTCACACATACACCCCTCAAACTTAAGAGTAAAATTAGCTTGTAGCAAAACTTTGTAACCTCTTCCCATTACATCTTGCAAGCTAATGTAAGGTTGATCATCATGAAATGTGAGTACACTTACCAGCTGAGAATTAACATCATCTTTATTACCATGTTTAGCACTTGAACTCAATTCAAAACTAAAATCCTCATACTCACATTCATCCAACTCAGAAACATAATCAACACCCTGCAAATACTTACAGCAGCAACTATGAAAAGAAAAAATTTCATAGTAAGGCATGTCTCCAAGCTCATGCCAAAACAAAACATCAAAAACTGGCAAACTATCACAAACATCCATCTCATCACTAGCCAAATCCTGTTGGAAACAGAGATATTCCAGCTGAAATAGCTCTGGAAACATAGTGCAGTGCATTTTCAAAACATCATAACTCCTCACTGTTCCCAAATCTAAAAAACACATTTCAATAGGAAAATCACTTCCTCTTTCCTCTTCACTCTCCAATGTAGACCTGGAAATTGAATCAATCAGATAAGCAGTATTTACATTCACTTTACAATCTAGTTCTTCCTTATCTGGCTGAAACAAAATATTGATTTCTTCTTCCATATCTCCATAGGTCTCCACTGAAAAACCTTCAATCACTGGCACATATAAATCTGAAAGTGGGATCATACTAACATCTCCATACATGTTCTTATCTTCAAAAAGAAACTTACCTTAAGATTCACAACTTGAGTGATGTTTATCAACAAACCCTTACTGGTTCAAATTCATCACACTTGTAGACTCATGATCGGTATCAAAAGAATAATACTCACATTGACACCACCTATCTTCATTTAATTCATGCAAAAATGCTACCCGACTATCATCATTCGAACCAGAACTACCCACTTCATCAGATGAACATTCATCATCAGCAAAAGATTGATTACAAACATTACTAATCATACCTTCATCTGATACACTTTCAGCATAACACTCTTCTGATAGACAATTATCTGATTCATTGTCATAAACTAAAGGTTCACACTCCTTGGACTGAGCAAGTTCTCTGTCCATGGCTCTACACATCTCTAGTTCTTCAAGTTTCTTACCATTAATGGAAAGAGCTAACTCTAGTTCTTCAATTTTCTGCAAACGCCATGCATACAATCGTTCATCATATTGAGTTTCAGCTGGATATACATCAGCAATAAGTTCATCATCCACACAAGCTTCAGTTACAATGCAATCTTCTTCTTCAAGTGATGCAAGATGTGGTTGTAAGTTACTTTCCTTTACATGATCATGGATCACATCCTGCCTAGAAAATTGAGGCACATCACTAACAGGGACAAGAATATGTTGATATGGCTCTAAACCTTTTAGTGCATCACTTTTCCTATTATCTACCACATTCTGAGAATGAAAATCAGCAGCAACATGTGGTCTTCTTACAACATGATATCTCCAATTAGATTCAATATCCATTGCAAACTAAAAATCCTGATACAAAGTTAATGGTTCCTTATCCCTTAAGTCAAAATTCAAATTCTTATCAAAAGCATTCAAGTAGATGATCAAACAGATATCAACACTTGGCCTGCACTTCCCAGGGATATTTTCCCATGTCTTGATAAATCTAGCATTGAAACTAGGAACCAACTCATCTTCCTCCATTTGTATATCCACAAGGGCCTTAAGCATGTCAAGGTCATTCACCCTTTCAGCAAATCAGACTAAGAAACTTGCAACTAAATCATTCTATGAAGAGATGTCATTATCAAGAAAACATGAGAGCCAATCCCTTGCATTTGCTATCAGTGACCGAATGAATAATCTCATTATCACATCTTCATGCTCAACACCATAGTCACACATTAGATCTAAAAAATTTCTAGCATGTTGATAGGCAGATTCAAAGTTATCCCCACTGAACTTTTATAACATTTAGGGGAATGGAGTTTGGGTAACCAGGTATACCAACAAAATTCACAGCCGGGTAACCTCTTAAGAAAAAATTTCCTTTAATAGCCATGATTTAACAAATCTTTTCAAAGGAGTAAAACCATTTACCATTGAAATTCTTGAAACTTAATTTGAAAACTCCTTTGAAACCACTACACACTTAGAAAAAGGAGAAATACTTGGAACACCTCCTGAATGCTGCTGTCTTCTTCTCAACTAAGTGCAGTCCCAACAAAACTACACAACTCAGGTTCTTTAGCATAGAGTCACCACCTCTCTTCAGAGGACACAAACTTACTGATCTATCTTGAAACTTCAATAGACTCTGAGCACTCCCATAGAAAAGCCACATGTAAATCAATTAGCAAATCCAGGTAACACACTGCAAATCTAAAAAGCAATTCTTAGATTGGAAAGCATATGAGACTCTTCCCCAAACTGAAAAAAACAAGACTCTGGGATGATCCAGCCAAGCAAGGAAGCTTGCTGTCATATACTTCTTCCCCAGTAGAGTCACCATTTTGTTGGCTCTTCTCCTTACAGGACCAAACTTGAATAAAATGGTTGAGCTTGAAACATAGGTTAGGCACTCAAGCTTGACAAGGAAAACAAACCAATTGATGAGGATAGAGAGAAATCCTCCTTCTTCTTTGAGCTCCACATTCACTCAGGTGGGTATACCTCATCTGCACACTTATACAACTTATGTCACACTACAGGCCTGTAGGTCACTGACTGTGGAATGGTTCTCAAAATCCTAGGTATCATGTACCTCAATGAAGAAAATATCTCATGCAATAGCCCTACTTGCATGGAATGAGTATGAAAACCAGAGACCTATACTAACAACATAAAAGGGAAAAGGTGGAACAGAAATGAAATGATTTTAAATAGATTGAAAGGACTACTGAGATGCCCTAAATCTCTGATAGACCAGTGGCTTATCCAATGGGCCACAGAGTCAAATACCCTACTGCAAGAGATAGTTGTGAAATAAGAACATAATATGCTCAATGTGTTGATGCCTGACATCAATCACACACCATGACCAAACCTCAACTTATCACCCACTTGTGCATTCAAGCATGTTATTAACCATCAAAGGATTTTAACCCTCCCCTTAGAAGAGACCTATGAATTAGACAATACATTAACCAGCATCCACTGAAAGACAAGCATGACCTATCCTTGATATTTTAGCTCATACATGCATAAACACTAACCCTAAACCAGTTACCTCTATGAAGATAACTCCACTTGCAAACACATAGGCAATACAAGCAGACAAATCAAAAACCCTTGATGCATGATCAATGAATTCAAAGCTCAAATGGAGATATCTTAGTAACAGTAAGAATAAACTGAGTTCTCATACACAAAACAAATCTACTGCAGCATGCATTATATTCTCTGAACCAGCAATGAAATCAAAACACCCTATATGCAGAGAGAAGGAGAAATCTACAAGAAAAAGAACCTTCACTTGGAACCAATTCTCCTCAAAAATTTGCAGAAGAAGGAACCCATACAAAGTCAAAAACTTGACTACATATACCCCTAGCTACCTTGGAAACCAAAAATAGGTTGCAACAAGCTACAGACAGCTAGGGCTAGGGTTTCACCCACCCAACCTACTTAAACAGTCACCAAATTCACTGCAAACACATCTCGAGCCAAGAAATTCCTTCACCAAGTACCAAATCAACTTTTGCAATTAAGCCACATAGACCCTAGACCACATCGCAACACCAAACAAATCCAATCAAGCCACTAAAACATTTAAAACTAGTCCTT
The DNA here is from genome assembly GCA_027943335.1 of Chamaecyparis obtusa. Lineage (NCBI taxonomy): Eukaryota > Viridiplantae > Streptophyta > Pinopsida > Cupressales > Cupressaceae > Chamaecyparis > Chamaecyparis obtusa. Next base: position 421,820 of record BSBK01003762.1, read on the forward strand.
TCTAGTTGTTGGGAACCCTCAAAAAATTTGAATTCGAAATCAAATGGCTAAATATTTGGTGCCCAGCTCATCAGTGGTCACGATTCGAATGAAGATCAACTTTATATCCCTGTCGTTAGATCAAACCTCCTTTGGGGCTTTAGGATCTTAACCTTCAACTTTAGTCACACTACAGCATGGTCACCAACCTTATCTACCATAGGAAATCGGCCTCCAAAGACTCTGCAAAGTCCATGGCCCCACACCAGCAAGTAGCCAATCAAAGATGAGCACATCGGTGAGACTGGCATCATGGGCCCACCTCAAAATTCCATAACCACTAAGCCAAACGGTTAGTCATATGATCACATAACCTAGAAATGGGTTATGCAAACATGTGACAACTTGTGAACACAATGCCTTGGCCCTTCACCAACTGCCACTCCTTAAACCTGGTCCTACCATGCCATGTGTCACACCACCACTCACTGTAGCTGCCAAGTCACACTTGCCATAGGACCCACCTGCAAACCCTTGGCCACCTGGCACATCGGCACCAATCGGAAGACAACACATCACCACCGTAGATGCCACCTTACCACCTCACACCAGGCCCCAAGGACACGTGTCGACTACTCACATGATCGCATAGCCAAAGAATGGGCTATGCAATCATGTGACAGCCAACCAAAAGCCACCACATGACCACCACTGATAGTGGGCCCATAGTGAACACACCCACATCAACCAAATCAGATGGTGGGCACATGATCACATGGGGAAAGAATATTCCATGTGATCACACACTGACCGTAGATCTTCAATCTTTGACACCGGGCAATGAAAAGAACTGGGACCCACGAACCAACCGCCAAGCATTAAGCAACCACATGACTGAAGAGAAAAGACCGCCCACCAGGTCACTGAGAGTTAAGGGATTAACTGCCAGAAACCAGTGAATAGGAGATAACCACCAGCCAAGTGAACAACAAGAAGAAATGGGACCCACATAGACAAGTGGCAAGCGGTCGCATGATCGCATATCAGGAAAGTCTGACATGTAGCCATGTGACAGCCTATCAAAGAAAAGCCTTTGAAAACCTGGGCCCACCACCCATCGCACTTGCACAGTTAAGATAGATGAACAAGGAGAGCTGACAGAAAAGAAGATAGGCAAGGTCAAAAACACACAAGGTTTTTGGTGGAAAAGACTGAAAACACACAAGGCTTTCAACAAACCGAAAGATAAGTGCACAAAAGTAGGAAGCACAAGGTCGAAAACAACAAAGGCTAAAAACACACAGACTAAAAACATCATGGACTTTTGAAAACACTGTGGATTTTTGACACTGTGGTAGATTTTGAAATATTTCTAGTAGGGCATGAAATTCGAATATCTTATTGGATTTTATTATTCAGCACGTGCAAAATGGACCAAAGCTTGGTGACAACACAAGGAACATAGGGTAGGACACAAACCATGAAACATTTGTAGGGAGGAGGCCATTTTCAAAGGGTTTTTCTATGATAGAAAAATGGCCTAACACCTGGTACTCCAATCAGGTCTTTGTGGCCATTATTATATTCTCTTTCATTATCTTTTGAATCCCCCCTTCCCAAGTTAATTTTTAAAGTTATCACTTTTACAAACCCACCCATAGGAACATCTGGCAACCACTTTAGGGTTCCAACACCTATGGTGAGCCACTCACTTAAGGTTCCTATCCCCTTACCCCACACACACACGAGCCATGAAAACCTCAAGTAATTTCAAAATGATCTATCTCATAGGTCCAGGGAACCCTCCGGTGCACTCAAGCCAACCAAACAAGTTATGACCTTATATTATGGACTCTATCAAAAGCCAAGTATGAACAAAAGCTTAAACTCAAAACCATGTATAGAAATTCACAACATAAAACTTCCCACATGCATTGACACAAGATTCCATAGCTTATTTTAAAAAAAATCAAGAAAAAAGTCTCATGTGCCTGAAATTTGGCTAAGTCTGAATTTTTAAGAAATCTCAAAATTAGAAATTGTATCTTAACTCCCATGAATCTAAAACCTGTCTCAATCATCTTAGAAGGTACCTAAACCCTTTATACAAGTATAACTTAAAGTATAACTTAAAGTATAAGAAAGTATACTTAAATGTTATACATGTATAAAGCCTATTTTTCCTCAGTTGACACTAGATGGTCGGTTAACACAGTCTAGGTAGGCTAACACTCGAGTGGTTGGTTATCCCTACATTGGTTGGTTAATACTACAATGGTTGGTTAATACTGCAATATTCAGTTAATACTGCAATGCTTGGTTGATACAAAGTTGGTCAGTCGATACTGAGTTTGGTCGGTTGACACTAAACTGACCTGTCTTAGTTAACACTAAACTGACCTGGCTCGGTTAATACTAAACTGACCTAGCACTACAAAATAGGACTATCAATTCTAACTTGCAGGTAAAATTGGGCATTATGGGGACTGTTCTTGCCTAATCTGAACATGACCCATTTGAGATCTCTCAGTTCCCTTCAAAAATGGCTCATCAATCCATCCTATCCATCTAATAAATCTGTTCTAGATCTAGACAAAGAAAGGTGGTGCACAAACTGACATGAACCAGTAAGGTTTGAAATAACAGTTCTAACTTCTGGAAGCACTCATGAACATTCTAGAAAGAAGAGAGATAAATAGGAGAATATTAAGGATCCTACAGACCAAATTAACCCAAATACAAGCATCAATTTCACAGAGAAGTCTACAAGAGGAAAATAGTAAGGAAATGACTACATTTCAATCCTAACCTTCATGACCCTTCCTATTTCTTACTAAAATTCCCTATTTAATTCAATAAAAGATAACTCATCCTTCCACATGTCCATAAACAAAATTATATGATCATACACAATTTTATTATCATATCATATACAAACACATTCACACACAAAGGGGAAGAATGAAGATTCTTCCCATTTTAGACCCTACCTTGGGTCTTGTGAAGAATCCTCTTCCCTTGACTGGATAATCTTTGCAAAACTTCAATCCTTGAGTAGATATCCTTCTACAAATCTTCCTCTGGCAATCAACTCCTAGCAATCCAAAAAATCTCAAACTCACACAAAATTTGAGCAAAATTTTTTGGAGAAATCAATTACAGACAACTCAAAAGAAAACAAATCTTCCAAAAATTAACATCCTCCTGCACACAAAATTCTACAAATATTTATCCCCCAACTATGTGGTTGGAGGAGTTGCTTTATGGGAAGCAACTTCTCCAACTTCCATAGTTGGTTGGAGGAACAAACAAATAATCTCCCGTAAAAACTTAATCAAGGTTTTTAATAAATTTAATTAAAAATATCTTTTAAACGAAAGCATAACAAGAATAATAGACAAATACCTTTCAAGAAAAGCACATAGTACCATAGGAAAACAAGTGGCCTAACTTCTAGGAGGTCTCGAGTTCAACTCCCTCCTAGATAGCCAATTTTACCAAAAAGGCCATTTTCCTTTTATTATTACTATTTTTACTTTTTATTTAATACATTTATTAAATATACTTTATTTAACTCACTTTATTTTCTTATTATAAATAACATACCATTTACACAATTAATGAAAACATACAATTATTATTATTATTTATATAAGCATGGATATATGCATGTGCACCCACATATAAACAAAGCTATATAAAATACAAACAATTATAACACAATTATTTATTATACATATAAAATAGATTAATACTAACTCTTAACATAAACTTAGACCAACATCAAATCAAGTCCATAACATAAACTGCATTCCACTTCCCAACTAGGATCACTTCCTAAAAAAATTCTAGGTCCATGGGTAATCTTGGGAGTAACTTGGTTAAATCTCCACACATCAATAGTTTGAGGATTTTGAAGGCATGCTCAGACTTGTGTAGCTATATGGAGATGATGCCTAGCACCTGCATCCTGCATCACCAACTGATATGCATATACAAATATATATATAAATATAAATAGATAGTTTCAAACAAGGAGGGAGAGTGTGACATCGTGTGGATCTCCTGTGGGAGTAACTACGACTGCCCCTCCTCATCCTACACTCACATCAACTAGTGAACATTAGACCATAATAGGGTTAGTAGGGTTAGATAATAAAACATCATAAAACAAATCAATGTAAAACATTTTACTGATAGTTCATTTCTAGCCATTCATCATTAAATTATAACTCATTTAATATTTCCAAATAAACTGTAGTAACCAAATAAATATGCTCAAATGTCTTATAAAATGATAACTAAATAATAATCATAGTCCATCATAAAATCCAAAGTGTTAAATCAATAGTCTTGTCAGTCTAACATAGGAAGATTCTAGGGTAGGCATTACATCCTCTACCCCTAGGATTAGGCTTACTCCTAGAAACTTACAAATAAGTATGGATATGCAGATCTGAGTCTGCTAGCATCCTCCCAAATAGGAGAGGTATCATCACTAGGGTCCCATTGGACCCTTACCTACTCTATGCTGTGACCCCTAAGGGTCAAAGTCTACTATTAGAGTATACATACTGGCTCCAAAGCCAGCTACCCATCCTCTACCTATAAAGTGTTCCAATCCAAAACATGGGTCAAATCAAGAATATTCTACCTAAGTAAGGATATGTGAAACACATCATGCACATGTACAAGGCTAGATGGTAGGGTGAGTCGGTAAGTAACCAGTCCTATCCTCTCAAGGATCTCAAATGGACTTGCAAATCTTAGTGCCAACTTAGAACCTTTTCCATAACAGATAGGGCTCTTACGTGGGTGGACTCTCAAAAACACCTTATCTCCAAGAGAGAACTATCTATCAAGCCTATGAGCATCAACATACTTCTTCTACCTATTCTAAGCTATCAAAAGATGTTCTCTGATCCTTTGAACCTATTGCTCCATATCTTGTAACATCTCAGGGCCAAGTAATACTCTCTCCTCTAAGTGATCCCAACTCAGGGGGGTATGACAAGGATGACCATAAAGAGCCTAAAATGGTGACATCCCCAAAGAACTATGATAGCCATTATTGTAGGAAAACTCCACTAGGTACAAGTAATCTTCCCAATGGGTTTGTTTGTCCATCACATACATCCTAAGCATGTCCTCAAGAACTTGATTAACTCACTTTGTCTGACCATCGGTCTCTGGGTGGTATCCAAAACTAAAATTTAGCTGAGTTCTTAAAGAATGTTGCAAAGAGGTCCAAAAATCTGAAGTGAATACTGGATCTCTATGAGAGATAACCTTTCTAGGAACACCATGTAATCTGACTATATCCTTCATGAAGACTCTGGCTACTGAGGTAGCAGTATAGGATGACTGCATAGGCGATAAATGTGCTACCTTGGTTAACTTATCCACTATGACCATGATAGCATCATGTCTTCGATACATGACTGGTAGTCCCATAATGAAATCCATAGATATCGTATCCCATTTTCATTTAGGAATTAGATGTGGTTGAAGGAGGCTGACTAGGTGATGGTGCTCAGCCTTGAACCTCTGACATTCCAGACACCTAGCCACAAAATTGGCTATATCCCTTCTCATACCAGACCAGAAATATAATTGTCTTAGATTTGAATACATCTTCTTAACACCTAGATGAGCTAAATAGGGAGCACGGTGTGCTTCTACCATGATGACTCTCCAAAGATCACCTGAAAGTAGCATGTAAATTTTTCCCCAATGTCTCAATAGTCCATCTAACTCTAAGGAATACCCTGAGAACCTTCCTTCTAAGGTCCTTCCCATCTCAAGTTCAGCCTTAACTTCTTGATACAAAGTATCTAAAGAGAGTGATTACAAAATTTGACCTCTCAAATCAGTCAAAAGGGAGAGCATGGATAACTCATGTCTCCTTCTGCTCAAAGCATCTACCACCACATTTTCCTTACCTTGGATATATCTGACTTCAAAGTCATATTCACATAGGAACTCCATCCATCAATGTTGTCTGGAATTGAGATTAGGTTGAGTAAATATATATTGAAAGCTTTAATGATCAGTGTGTAACTCAAATAGATGTCCCAATAAAAAGTGTCTCCAATGATTCAAGGCATGAACTATAGCTGCTAACTCCAAATCATGGGTGGGATAGTTAAGCTCATGGTCCTTAAGCTTTCTAGACTCATAAGAAATAACTCTTCCCTTTTGCATCAATACTACCCCTATGCCTTCCAAGGAGGCATCAGTACAAACTACAAAAATTTTAGTGGGGTCAGGTACCACCAAAATTGGGGCACTGGTCAACTTATCCTTTAGGATCTGAAAAGATTCTGAACATTTATCAGTCCAAATGAACTTCTTCCCTTTCCTTTGCAAGGAAGTGATGGGGTAAGCTATCATGGAGAATCCTTGGATGAAGCATCTATAGTATTTGGCTAAACCCATGAAACTACGAACCTCTGAGATGTTGGTGTGGGTTGTCCATTCAACTATAGCTTGTATCTTGGTGGGATCAACTGCTATACCTTCTCCTAAGATGACATGACCAAGATACTTAACTTCAATTTGAAAGAAATCACACTTCTCCAAATTTATAAATAATTGATTCTCAAAAAGGCATTGTAACACTTGTCAAAGATGTTGCTCATGTTCTTCCACCATCTTAGAATACACCAAAATATCATCTAGGAAAATTATGACAAATTTATCCAAGAAGGTTTTGAATACCCCATTCATAAGACTCATGAATACTGATGATGCATTTGTGAGACCAAAAGGTACTACGGTAAATTCATAGTGTCCATACCGAGTATGAAAAGTTGTATGATGAATGTTGGCTTTGTGAATCCTTAACTAATGATAACCTGACTTTAGATCAATCTTGGAAAACACCTTGGCTCCTTTCATCTGATCAAATAGGTCATCAATTCTCAGCAAAGGGTACTGCTTCTTAATGGTTGCTTTGTTGAGTTGATGATAGTCAATGCACAACTATAGTGAACCATCCTTATTTTTAACAAAGATAACCGGAGCTCCCCAAGGTGACACACTTGGTCTGATAAAGCCTTTTTCTAAGAGTTCTTATAATTGAACTTTTAATTCACTCAACTCTTGAGTGGTCATGCAGTAAGGACCTTTAGAGATAGGCTCAACTCTCGGTGCCAATTCTATGTGGAAATCAATATCCCTTTTGGGAGGCATTCCTAGAATCTTAGTTGGATATAGATCTACAAACTCTTGAAGCAAAGGGTGCTTGAGTATAATTTATCTATCTTCCTTTTCCGTCAAATCATTAACTAAGACTACAAAAAGTTGGCACCCTTTCCTCATGCATTTCTTAAGTTTCATAGCTAATATTATCCAAAGTGAAATAGGTCATTGAATTCCCAAAATTGTGTTGAGATTACCTAAATCATCCAAATAATGAATGAGCTTTTTCCTGCAATCTATCTTAGCTTCATGTGTTGTCAGCCAATCCATTCCTAGGACAACTCCGTACGATCCAAGAGGAATAACTCGAAGATCAACCTTGGTAGAAAAAGGTCCTAAGCCCAAGTTGCAACCTTGAACACAAAAATCTATGGTCATTTTATCCCCTGAGGCTAGCTCTACCTGCCACTTAACTCCTTTCCCTACTACCGCTAGCCCGCACTTTTCTATCAAAGAAGAAGATATGAAGGAGTCGGTTGCTCCCAAGTCAAAGAGAATAGAAATATTTTTACCCTTTAACAAACTTGAAGTTTCTACAATGGTGTTTTGGTGATCCGCTTGTCTGTGTTCCACTATGGCGAACACCCTATGAGACCGACTAGCATCTCCTACTGTTGGTTCTAAAATTTCTTGATTTTGATTAGTGAGATTCATGCATTGAGGGCAATGAACTACAATATGTCCTTTTTGTCCACAAGAATAACACCCAGTATTCCTTCCCAAATTCTTTGTAGGAGTTGCGCTAGATTGCTGATAACCTCCTTTGTTGAAATTTTGAGAATTCTGGGATTGTGGAGGAGGAAACCTTTGTTGAGTCCGATAATTCCCACGATTCTGGGGTTGTTGAAACTTACCATTTTTTTTGTTATTATGTTGAAACTTTTTATTAGGGAAGTTTTGTCCACCTTTGAAAGATGACTGTTGGTTCTTAGAGTTGGAATTTCCTTGATCAAAGTTCCCCTTAGAACCTGATCCATCATTGAATGTTTGGCCACTAGCATAGCCACCTCTTCATTTGTCCTTCCTTTCAACAAGGTATGCCTTAGTGATGGCATCCCAGAGATTTTGGGGTTGTAAGATTGCTACCTGCCCTAATAATCAATCATTCAAACCTCTGATGAAATGTTGGACAAGTATGGGTCCATCATCTCTAAATCCTGAGAATGGCTTAAGTTCATATAACTTTCTTTCATACTCTTCCATCGACATGTTGGCTTTCTTGAGGTGGTGGAATTCTTCTACCCTTCCCTACCTCCACTGATCAGACATGAACCAATCCTTAAAGCTTTCTAGGAACAATTCCCATGAAATAGTGTTGATGGTTATTTGAAGCTTATCTTCTTCCATATGCCACCATGTAGATGCAAACTTCCTTAGATTCATAATGGTGCATCTAGCCTTGACATTGCTACTAAAAGGGTGCATAGAAAAACACCTCTCAAGGTCAAACAACCAGGTTTCTATTGTAGATCCACCTTTGCTGCCATAGAAGAGGGGTACCTTCACTTTGAGCAAGTCCCTCATGTGAGTGGTATCCCTATCTTTAGATTCTTGCCTAACTTTCCTTCTCCTATGGCTTCTTTCTCTTTCCCTATCTTGGTGTTCAGCTTGGTTTCCTTCTTTGAAATTGACTCTATTCTCAAGGTTATCAAGTCTAAGTAGAAGTTGTTGCATAAGTTGTCTAAGCTGGGCTCCTTCTAAGTCATTACTCTGACTCTCATTCCTATGGTTATCTTTATTTTTTTCTCCCTCATGTTCCCCATGGGAACTCTCTAGGCAAGATCTAGAGGAAGACTATTGAGTCCTATCCCTAGCTCTTCTATGGGTAATGAGAGGCATCCTGGGAGCGTGGTACACTATTAGTTTTAAGTGCATGTTTAAAAGTACCATTCAATGTGTTGAAAAGTTTTGAGTTTCAAACATAACTAGACCCTAAGCTCCCAGTGTAGAAACCAGGGCTCTGATACCAAATGTGATGTCCCCACTAGGGAACCCATAAGAAATCAAGTCTTATGACCAAAAATTGCAACTAACAAATTTTTTCATTACATTACATCATTACTACTTCACATTTACATTCCTTAAGGTTCCCTTAATGAATTCATTCACTAACATCTTTACATTACTTATCCAGATTGAATTTCATTTCCTTTCTTTACTTTCACATTTTAGAACTAAGAGATAGGGTAAGAAAATAACATTTCATTTACAATCATATTCCATACCTTATATACTAAGTTCATTTCTCCTTCCTACACATTGAATAGCTACTCATTACAAATTTCATTTTAACCTTAGCATAATAAACATTTTCTTCCATTGCAACATAGGAGACATAGGAAAGATCATTCAACATTACATTATACATTTACAACTTTAATCTTTAGAATAACAACCCTTGAAACAAGCCTAGAACTATCCCTCCCAATTACATTGCTTTTCTTTTCAATTACATCTTTCTGATAATAACTCACATTACAATAAAAACTACATGAATGGCCCAAAGTCATTACAATATATATTTTCATCATTCCTTTCAATAATACATAATACAAAATAAAAATATCTACATCAATAAATAAATTTGAACGCATCCAAATCATGAACCATGAACAACACCTCAAAAGATTTTTTCCACCCAACCATGTGGAACTAATGAGGTTCCACCCCCCGTGCTAGGAGATAGAACCAAGATACTCACAAGGCCCTAAGAAATCTAAGGCTCAGAAGATAAAGAAATCTAAGACTCAAAAAGAACATAGAATATCATCATACTATAACATAGAGGTCAAGGTTCTAGGATACCACCTAAGTGAGTGTCATCACACAACCTGTGTATTGGGATCCACCTTGGAAACCATGTAACCTTGGTCCCCCCTTTATGAATAGGGATCCACCCTAGTAGTTATCCCTGGTCCTAGTACTCCAATTAGGTATGTGTGGCCATTATTATACTCTCTTTCATTATCTTTTGAATCCCCCCTTCCTAGGTTAATTTTTAAGGTTATCACTTTTACAAACCCACCCATAGGAACATCTGGCAACCACTTTAGGGGTCTGACACCTATGGTGAGCCACTCACTTAAGGTTCCTATCCCCTTACCCCACACACACACAAGCCATGAAAACCTCAAGTAATCTCAAAATGATCCATCTCATAGGTTTAGGGAACCCTCCAGTGCACTCAGGCCAAGCAAACAAGTTATGACCTTATATTATGGACTCTATCAAAAGAAAAGTATGAACAAAAGCTTAAACTCAAAACCATGTATAGAAATTCACAACATAAAACATGCCACATGCATTGACACAACATTCCATAGCTTATTTCAAAAAAAATATAGAAAAAAGTCTCATGTGCCTAAAATTTGGCTAAGTCTGAATTTTTAAGAAATCTCAAAATTAGAAATTGTATCTTAACTCCCATGAATCTAAAACCTATCGCAATCATCTTAGAAGGTACCAAACCCTTTATACAAGTATAACTTAAAGTATAAGAAATTATAGTTAAATGTTATACTTGTATAAAGCCTATTTTTCCTCAGTTGACACTAGATTGTTGGTTAACACAGTCTAAGTCGGTTAACACTAGACTGGTCAGTTAATACTACAATGGTCGGTTAATACTACAATGGTTGATTAATACTACAATGGTCGATTAATACTACAATGCTCGGTTGAAAATGAGTTTGGTCAGTTGATACTGAGTTTGGTCAGTTGATACTAAGTTTGGTCAGTTGATACTAAGTTTGGTTGGTTGACACTAAACCGACCTGTCTCGGTTAACACTAAATTGACCTGGCTCGGTTAATACTAAACTAACTTGGCACTACAAAATACAACTGTCAATTCTAACTTAAGGGTAAAACTGGGCATTATGGGGACTATGGTTGCCTAATCTGAACACAACCCATTTGAGATCTCCTAGTTTCCCTTCAAAAATGGCTCATCAATCCATCCTATCCATCTAACAAATATGTTCTAGATCTGGACAAAGAAAGGTGGTGCACAAACTGACATGATCCAGTAAGGTTTGAAATAACATTTCTAAATTTTGGAAGCACTCATGAACATTCTGGAAAGAAGAGAGATAAACAAGAGAATATTAAGGATCCTACAGACCAAATTAACCCAAATACAAGTGTCAATTTCACAGAGAAGTCTACAAGAGGAAAATAGTAAGGAAATGACTACATTTCAATCCTACACCTTCATGACCCTTCCTATTTCTTACTAAACTTCCCTGTTTAATTCAATAAAAGATAACTCATCCTTCCACATGTCCATAAACAAAACTATATGATCATACACAATTTTATTGTCATATCATATACAAACACATTCACACACAAAGGGGAAGAATGAAGATTCTTCCTAGTTTAGACCCTACCTTCGGTCCTATGGAGAATCCTCTTCCCCTGACTAGATAATCTCTCCAAAACTTCAATCCTTGAGTAGATATCCTTCTAAAAATCTTCCTCTGGCAATCAACTCCTAGCAATTCAAAAACTCTCAAACTCACACAAACTTTCACCAAAAATTTCCAAAGATATCAATTACAGACAACTCAAAAGAAAACAAATCTTCCAAAAATCAACATCCTCCTGCACACAAAAATCTACAAATATTTATCCCCCAACTCTAATGTTGGAGGAGTTTCTTTACGGGAAGCAACTTCTCCAACTTCCATAGTTGGTTGGAGGAACAAACAAATAATCTCCCGTAAAGACTTAATCAAGGTTTTTAATAAATTTAATTAAAAATATCTTTTAAACGAAAGCATGACAAGAATAATAGACAAATACCTTTCAAGAAAAGCACATAGCACAATAGGAAAACAAGTGGCCTAACTTCTAGGAGGTCTCGAGTTCAACTCCCTCCTAGATAGCCAATTTTAGTACAAAGGCCATTTTCCTTTTATTATTATTAGTTTTACTTTTTATTTAATACGTTTATTAAATATACTTTATTTAACTCACTTTATTTTCTTATTATAAATAACATACCATTTACACAATTAATGAAAACATACAATTATTATTATTATTTATATAAGCATGGATATATGTGTGTGCACCCACATATATACAAACCTATATAAAATACAAATAATTATAACATAATTATTTATTATACATATAAAATATATTAATACTAACTCTTAACATAAACTCAAACCAACATCAAATCAAGTCCATAACATAAATTGCATTCCACTTCCCAAGTAGGATCACTTCCTAAACATAATTCTAGGTCCATGGGTAACCTCGGGAGTAACTTGGTTAAATCTCCACACATCAATAGTTCAAGGATTTTGAAGCCACACTCAGGCTTGTGTAGCTAGGTGGAGATGATGCATGGTACCTACATCCTACATCACTTACTGATATGCATATACAAATATATATAAATATAAATAGACAGTGGCAAACAAGGAGGGAGAGTGCGACATCATGTGGATCTCCCATGGGAGTAACTATGACTACCCCTCCTCATCCTACACTCACATCAACTAGTGAACATTAAACCATAATAGGGTCAGTAGGTTTAGATAATAAAACATCATAACACAAATCAATGTAAAACGTTTTACTGATAGTTCATTTCTAGCCATTCATCATTAAATTATAACTCATTTAATATTTCCAAATAAACTGCAATAACCAAATAAATATGCTCAAATGTCTCATAAAAAGATAACTAAATTATAATCATAGTCCATCATAAAATCCAAAGTGTCAAATCAATAGTCTTATGAGTCTAACATAGGAAGATGCTAGGTTGGGCATTACACATCTATTATGTATGTGACTGAGTGCACATGGAAAATGTTTTTTGATGGATCACATACATAAAATAATGTTGGAGCCAATATTTTGTTTATCATGCCTCATGGTTACATAAAATAGTGTTGGAGCCAGTATTTTGTATATCACACCTCATAGTTACATAAAATAGTATTGGAGCCTATATTTTTTTATAGCATCAATAGCCCTATTTTCAGCTCTAGGAATCTACTAGTATTTTGTTTATCTTTGGAGACTTTCAACTTGTCACCAATTAGACTAATAATGACTATCAAACCGAAGATTAAAAATTGATTCCTTAAAAAAAGATGATTGATTATCTTAAGAGCTACTTCTCCTTTGTCACATTTTGGTAGATTCCTAGAGCTAAAAATAGGGGCATTGATGTTATGGTTACATTGGTCTCTATCGTATAGTTGTAAGAACATGAGTCTAGATTCTAGTTCTTGACATAAGAACTACACTACCCTGAAACCCATGTCATAATCAGTCATGATTCCTTTTGTTATGTTAAAATTTACTCTTAATTGCATGATCAAATCATCCTTGATAACTTAACCCGCAATGAGAAATGACAACTCATTCATAATGTGTCTTCTTCTACCATCATCTCTAGTGACTTGTTTAGGAAAGGTATAGATGGAACACTTCTTAGGTTCTTAAAGAAATATAAGTTTGAATGTGTGTTAGATGAAGTCCATGATGTCATATGTGGGTCTCACTCTAATGGTCTTGCATTAGCTCTAAAATTACTAAGGGGGGGTTATTATTTGTCTACTAGGAAGACATATTTTATGTGATGTGCTAAGTCCTGTAAGAAGTTTCAAATACATGGGAACTTGATTCATGTCCTGGGGAGAGAACTTATTCCATCTATTACACATTTTCCTTTTCAACAATGGGCTTTTGATCTGGTAGGTCAAATATATCCTACTTCATCTAGTGGACACAAGTTCATCATCATTGTAATAAAATATTTCACAAAATGAGTTGAATTTGTTCCTCTTTCGATTGCTACTGGAAAACAAGTGTCTCTATTTATCCTTAATCATATCATCTTTTTTATGGCATAGCTTCCTCCATAGACACTGATAATGGAGGATAGTTCAAAAAAAAAGATCTCAAGCAATTATGCAAGAAATTTAAGATTAAACAATATTGGTCTTCAATATACTACCCTCAAGGTAATGGCTAGGCTGAAACTTCTAATAAGACACTAGTAAAAATTTTACACATGATAGTGAACAAGACAGAAAAAGACTGGAACTTACAAATCAATCATGCACTTTGGGCCTACATAAAAAGTATTCGCACACCTACTGGAGCTATACCCTTTAAACTTTTTATGGATCTGTAGTTTTTCTACCTATTGAGGTTGAGATACCTTCCTTTAGTTTTTCATTAAGTGGTCTTATTATTGATGATGGCTATAGAATCATGCTTATACAAGAGTTACAACTTCTAGATGAGCATAGAAGATTTGTGTTCAATTACATGAGGGTATATCAGAAGAGGATGTCACAAAGTTATAAAAAAAGGTTCATTTTACATAATTTTAGATTGGAGATCTTATCTTGAGAGAGAATCCTAAAAATTAATAGAATAGAGCACAAAAAGAAAAATTTGAACTGAATTGGTTGTGTCCCTACATAGTTATCACTACTTTCATATCTAGTTCTTATCATCATTCTACACCTGAGGGAGAATAGCTCTCTGAACCTTTCAATATCCTTCATCTGAATAATTTCTACGCATGATACTCTAGGAGCTTTCTACATATCTTAATGTCCTGAAAAAATCTTTAAAAGAATATAAAGTCCTAAGAAAATCCTAAAAAATTGTAAAAACTCCTAAAAAATGATCATCTTAGTGAAAACCTAGAAAATAGGCAATTTGATGCATCAATAAAAAAAATCAAATATCAAAATATACAAAAAAGCCAAAAATCAAAAAAGAGAAAAAAGAGAAAAAGAGAAAAAGTGCCTTGGTGAAAACCTGGAAATAGGCATCATGGTAGCAAAAATAAATAATCATTCCAAGTGGTGAAAACTTGGAAATAGACACTACTTGAGACCCATGTGCTTATATCTATTAGCTTATCGCTTTACACTTGGATCCCTTTCGACTTTAATCTCCAAACTCCTTGGTTTGGGATTGATTTTTGTCTAGGGATAGGGGTCATGAAATGCATTCTCCTTTGGTGTGTGATGGTGTTTTCTTAATAACTCACCCCAAATAGTGTTTCTCAAAACTTCCTTTGACATTGAGTGTTTCTTAACACTTATCAGATATGCTCTCTTGAGTCGATGCTTTGTATGTAGTCTAGGATTCTGTGATATTTCTCACTTACATGCATGAGTCTTGGTGAGTTAGTGATTATCTTTTCTTTTTCATACCATGCTTAAAATGAAACAACTGAGACATGTAATGACTTATTGTCTTTGTTTTCTAATTGACTAATGATTTTCACTGAATGTTCCATCCTTAGTCTCTCTATAATGTTACGACTAGAGGACTTGGGGAATGGGACATATTTTCTTTTATTTTTGCCTATGGGCATTGCTTTGATGATCATGGGTATCTCTTCATTTGATCCCTTGGACACTTGGGAGATTTAGAACTATATCCTTGACTCTTACATTGTGTTTTCTCAAGTAAGACCATACTCATGGTTATCTTGGCATTTATGCTTTCGTACTGGTATAATATTGCAACATTAACTTGGAAACCATGTTCAGGTCATCTCGATGCTTATGTCTTGATTCTTATATGTCTTTCCTACATTCTATCTAATATAGATCATATTCATATCACCATAGTTACATTGGCACTAGTGATAGTTGTATGATCTTGTAATGTCCCTTAATAAGTATCGATGATAAAAAAGGACCTATCAATCCTTGCAAATCATACTTTGCATCTTCATGGTAGTTTTCATTTCGTAGGTGCATTCAAGTTAGCAGAGAGTCTCCTTCATCATATTTGGATGGATATTCAGCTGTGCTTGATCATTTATCTTCCTTTCTTCTCTCTTGATCATTTCATATTGCCTATTAGATCTTTAGCTCTTTCTACCTTTCTTGTTATCACAAGGGATTAATCAGATCATCATATCTAATCTACTCAAAGTATTACATTTCAAATCATAAAGTGCAAAACATATATATCAAAGCATAAAGTATGAATGAGAGCATCACATTCTAAAGAAATAAAGCAGAAGGTATGAGTACATTTAATTGATATCATATGATGCATCTGCAGAAAGTAAAGATACATCCATGAGCATAGAGGAAATGAGACAAGTACATAATACAATGATAGAATCAAGTATCTCATATATACATATAAAAAATGGATCATGTTTAATTACAATAATGAGATCAAAATCTCAAATCAAAATGTTAGATGGAGCCCTAAATACAATCTAAGATTGGCTTCCACCCTACTAAGTAGGTGGAGATGGTGGAGGAGCCTGGGCCCTATCTGGTGCCTATATAGAAACTTCTAATCTACCTGTGTGCTACAAATAGTCTAGTACTCTCTATCCCTTGGGTACCATGTCTATGTAGGCTACATAATAGTAGGTCACTCTGGTCCTATGTCATTGTGCCTCCTATAATGCCTAGTCCCTCCCCTGCCTCAGATGCTATGTCTGGGCCCTCTCATCCTGTAGTTGCTAGTCTCTCAAACCTATAGTAATCTATGCATGTTGTAGCTCTACCTTAAGTGTAGAGACCCTCTATGCAAGTCCATCATCTATAGGTTCCCTCTACTCTAGTTGTGGTGTTAGGCTATCCTTAGATCTGGTACTCCTATCTACTCATTGTCATCTCACTAGCTGCTCCTCTGGCTCACCAATGTCCATTGTCATTTCCAATCATCAAGACCTAGAGTGGGTTGATGGTCTTATTCTAGAAGGGGCATTTCCCCTAGACCTACTATCTTTACCTCCTCCTCTCCTCCCTCCACCATCTCCATCACAACCATCATCACCTCCATCTCCTCTGCCTTCAAGTCTCAAATATGTGGGAGCTATGAATCTAGGGTAAGAATGCTCCCTCATCTATCTCTTGTAGTCTGAGCTAGTCCCTACATCTGTGACCCTAGAGAGTAGGTCAAGCACTACCCTTTTTAGTTTTTGAGTTTCATGTAGGCATATATTATATCTGAGCTTGGGGCCCCATCTGAGGTCCTCCTCCTCCCTATACTTGGCATAATCAATGGTCTCAATGCTAATGCCTTGCACCCTGCCAAACTCTCACCACACCTTGCTGATAAAAAATCTCTCAATGATACATGTTTGTTTACCCAGTAGTGACCTTCTATATAATATCCAAGATAACTTAGTTTTGGCCTTGACCCACTTCTCATAGTCTACATTTGGATGTTAGACAATAGAATGTAGATCATCCTATACTTACCTAAAATTGGTCTAGTGGAGCCTAAGCCCTTATTTTTTATCAATTTCCTCAAATTAAATCGTAAATATCAAAAGCATTTTTACTAGACATAATTTTTCAAAGTAACCTAAAAAATCCCCATTACATAATTAAATCAAAAATCAAAAATCTTATAGAAATCTTACACTATGGTCTAATTTCTAGAGGTTTAATATTTATTTAATTTCTATAACATCCCTTTTGATATAAATTTCCTACACTTTTATTAAAATAACACATTCACATGTGTGCACATACTTAATCTTGATTAATTAGAAATTAAAAGGGATTTGTTCTTTCAAAAATGTTATTCTTTCTTATCTTGCTTAACATCTATTTTTTCCTCTTAATCCTCACCGCTCATCTGTACCTAACCTTGCATATCCTTGCATCTCCTTTTTCTTTTTCATCTCAACCACTCATTATTTTTCTCTTAGTCTCCACCCTCCATTCTTGAGATAATTCTTTTAAAAATAAGCTCTTCCTTGGCTCAAGGGTTCCATCTTGCATATTCTAGGTCCTAATCTTGGTTTCTATCTAGATCATCTTAGTATTTTTCATATTACATTCTTTTTCATTCTTATAGTAATATTTCTAATTTCAATTCTTATCTCTTATTTTCTCTCATTTCTTAGCTTAGCTTCATTTCTAGGTTAATATTGTGTTGTTAATCTAGTTTCCTTTCTTGCATTGCTTCAATAGAGTAGAGCTTGCATCTTCATTCTAGATTACTAGTTTTTTGCATTCATCTTAGCTTAATCTCATTTATTAGCTTTCATTCTCACATTCTTAGCTTTATTCTTATATATGAATCTTCCACTATGGAGTATTCAAGTCACTAATCCTCTATGCCAATTTGATGAGCATCATGAGAAGGATTAAACTCACTTCAATTAGGAATCTATGAGCCACTTCTTGATATCTCCTCTTCCATGGAATCTCTCAAGTGTAATGGTTCATAGAAGCATGTCACACTTTTGAGCACACACATCCAACCTGCATTTCCAATATTGGGTATCCCCCATGTGAGTCTTCTTTATGAATCTTGAACACCTATATATATATATATATATATATATATATATATATATATATATATATATATATAGGGTCTCCCTCTCTATCTAGATTGTACTCTAGGGTGGATCACAATGATATCCTCCCATGCCCATACCTATTCCAATATGGCTCCTATTGACCATCTCTTCCCCTTATTGTAGACTATATTATGAATCTCATGATACATGTCTTCTAGGAGAGAGGGTCCCCATACCATGCATCTTAATTGAGATAATAGATCCATCACTAGTTTGTCTCTTTGGCTCCAATCTGCTCTAAGGACATGGACCATCAAATAAAAAAGAATGCATGCAATAGGGTAATCATCACTATAGCTATCCATCATCTTCTCCCAAAGGATGGTGTGAACAAGAATGGTGAACTCTCCAAATACACTCTACATAGAAGCAATCCCATGTGTAGGTGACTAATCAAAATAAATCTACATCATCTAAGATCAAGTTTTAATATCAATACCAGTATCAACATCAGCAACAATGAACATAAGTACATCTCAATCAAGAATCTACACATATCAAAGATACTTACTGGCTCTCCCTCACATGAAATGCAAAGAATGTGGTACATGTCTTCAAGTGTCTCTATGACCTCTCTGGTGGGTAGGTGAGGTTTTATTCTCCGAGTGGAACCTCTCATCCAATGCGGTCACAAACCCATGGCTTTCTTGAATATGGGGTAAATGTAGTAACTCTTTGAGGCCCATGGTATCTAAGATGCCTCTCTCATCATCAAAAAATTGAGGAACCAATCATAGGCCTACTAGGTGAGGTGCTCTAATAGCCAGATTAGGAAAATGTCATTGCATCATAAATACAAGTAGAAACACATCAGAATACATCATAGATATATCAGAAAGTGACTAAAAGAATCAACAAAAAATCCACAATAAATCAAATTACTCCTAGTCAAATCAATAAATAGTCAAGACATCAAAATGTTTTAGACAATATTCAAATAGTCAACTTGTGTTTTATATGATAATTCATAACATGGTGATGCGACACTTTAGACTAGTGCAATATTTTGCACCATATCATATGACTAATGGGTGGCCCTCATATAATACATCTCATAAAGACCATACGACACTTCAAACTTGGATGAAATATAGTATGATATTTCTTAGTAATGGCATACGACATTTTAGATTTTTGTACAAAAATTTTCAAAAGACTATCAAAAACATGCTAAAAAGAAAAAAATGAAGCAAAAATAGGTAAAATATTTAGCCATTTACCACCTCTGGATATCCTTGAGGCTGGTTGTACAATCGACTAATCTCAAAATGGTGTTGATCAATGGGTACTCATATCTCTACCATCGAAAAGCTATATGTCACTCTGGATTCACTAGAAGTCAAAAAGCACCAATGATTTGAAAATGACCCTTTGGGCCTGATATATTGCATTTTGACCTAATTTTTCAAAGTCTCAGATTTCTCCAAACATTGTACCTTTACCTAATTTCAATGTCTTGGATCTATTTTCGGGATCAAAATCAAAATATATCTTCATCTTGATCATCAAAATTGTATTTTAAAAATTGTTCCCTTCTATGCATAGTTGACCAACCTTCGACAGTAATCTCTTTGATCTTTTGAGGAAATCACCATTTCCTCTTCTACATCATCATCTCATCATCTATTCTTCTTTCCTTGACCTCATGTTAATTCTATATTTCCTGGTCAACCTCATTCAAATTGGGACAAATTTCCATCACTTGGTGGTCGAAATTAGTCTTATGTGCTTTATCTATCATCTTGGACCTTATCTTATCTTGATTTTGATCAAATCTATCTCATTTCTGTACATCCTCTACCTCATTTTGATTTCAATCCTAAGGGGGCAGGAATAATCTATCTTTCCAAGCTACAAATTGATTCTTCTAGCTTATCTATCTTTGCTAGTTCTCATTCGATCAAGTTTGGGATTAGTTGTCTTTTTGTGGTTTGTTTGATCAAATTCAAATTCAGATCTATCTTGTTATCTTTTCTAGTTCTCATTCGATCAATTTTTGGATTAGTTGTCTCTATGTGCTCTATTTGATCAAGTTCAGAGCAAGATCTCTATTAGTTACCTTGACATCATCATTCTTTGACTCAATGTGTTCCCAAATCACTAACACATTAGTCAAAGAGAGGAAAATGTCATCACCCAAAAATGGTCTAGTAAATCTTGAGCTCCACTCTAACATTAAAATTTAAATACTAGACTGCATCTTGTGCTTAATCAATTCTATATATATATATATATATATCCTAAAGTTTCACCACTTTATCCTAAGCTTTATTTGATTAAAGGAACATGTCCCCTTTTAATTGAATAAATCCACTTTATCCTATGTGTGCACATGAAAAAGGAATTTCCTAATTTAAAAAGAAAAGAAAAAACATTTTGTCTATACATTGATTGCACATTCTTCTACATGTGTGGAATCTCCTTTTGCGTCTTAATCTCTTCCACACATCTTTTTTCCTCTTGATAATCTTGTGCACCAAAGTCAAAATAGGGATTATTTTCCACCCATGAATTTTTCCTCTTAATCTCTCACCATCCATTTCTCTTTACAAATGAGACTCTCTCCTCACTCTTGCATCTCTTAGAACCTGCATGAAGGAAAAAGAAATAGGGGTTAGATCCAAAGGATCTAAGTAATGAATGATACCCTATTACTTACCCTCCTCTACAATCATGCATGTAGATAGTCATCCATACACTTCTAAAAAGGCCTATGCTATAGGGCATGTGCATGTCATTAGAATGTTGTAGGAAGGAAAGAGATACCATGTTTTCACTCACATGTTTGTTCCATGTTCAAATACAGAAGAATCTTTCACACTATTTCTTACCCTCATTCAGATAATCACATGTCCTGAGAGGATCACCTCTTCAAAGGCCATTCTCAAAGGACAAATGATTGTTTGTACAATAGCATTGTATAAGGTGTTGGAATCCAAATGAATGATGTTGCACTGTAATGTGGGATATGTCAGGAAAAGCTTCAATTTTCCTTAATAAAGATCAGATTACAGGCCAAGAGCACCCATGGTCAGTGTGAAGTCTCCAAGTACCCTACATTGAACCTGTAAGGTTTATTAGAAGCTCCATTTCCATAGAGTTTTAGTAACCCTGATGGCCTCAAAGAGGAGCACTAGCCTAAGAAATGTAAGCTTGGTAAAGAGGTAGTATCCATGGAGTATCCAAGAATCATGAAGATAAAAAATAGAAGGCATGGAAGTGCATGAAAGAAATCAATACTCTAAGAAGAAGAAGTGGTTGCATGGACACTTGATGAATCACAACTATGATTGCATCATCCAAACAATACAACAGCAACACCAAATGTTGTTTTTTCATCTGGTGTTCCTGTGACATCATGATTCACCCACAATAGCCATCTACCATGCCCATCATCATAATGAGTCATGATCAAGCACTAGCATTGAAGGGGCATACATCATCAAGTCAGAAAAGAGAATAGGAGCATCAAATCTACATATTTAAGGAGAGGTTCATTATAGATTTCAAGTGGAAATAATCACATCATAGCATGGTGCACAAATTCAAAGCAGCCTATTTCATATAGTGAGTAAATCATGGAGAAAAATTCAAGAACCAATAAAGAGTGACATATTATACGAGCACGGTTCAACTAGTGGTGCATGTATTCAAAAAAATGAACAATGTCATCAAATAAATACTAAGCTACCACAAGCCACAATAGGCATCTATGTAATAGCATTACAATAGCTCAATCAATGTATAAAGAAGTGAGCATACTCTAATAACAACAAAAAATATGAAATCTACAAGCAAGAAAAAATAAAGATTCCTAAACTCATAGCTTGTGGGCCATAGACAATACCAGCAATTAGTATGAGACACGAGCCTTCAAAATAGAAAAATAGTGAACATATAAGCTGCCGCCATGAGAAAATAGAGACAATCATCCATCAAGAAAGGCACAAGGTTAATAGGCTCCAAGAAAGGATGAACACAAATATGTGAATGCCCTAACTTAAAATTCATGGGCTTTCAAGGAGTGAAGATAGTGAGCTCAACATGTTCTAATCAACCATGCCTTGACTTATAGCTCATGGGTTGTGCATAAATAAAATACATCATGCCCTAGTTCTCTAGCTCACAAGCCATTAGAGAGTACAACAACAGGTGTGATAAAATTAAAGAAAAGGATCATAGCATATGAGCCCTAGTTTCAAAGTAAATTTACATCATGTATTCCCTAACAAAGCTCACAAGTTGTGCCATGACGAGCCTCCCTAAACTAGTAGGTAATCAAATGTAATACATGAATGCTCTATTTTAAACTCATGGCTGCATTGATCAAGATGTAAAATAGAGACAATGTCAGCTATTAAATGATTAGATAGAACAATGATTCCCTAATATGCATATCATGAGCATACATAGTAGTGAAACTAGTGATTCAATCAAATATCATAGTGGAAATGCTATCACAACAATATCAATATGCAGAGAATGATCACAAACAATGGATCAAGAAATGAAATCTCAAATGCCTACCTTAGAATCATAATGCTATGTTAAAAGGCTGAGTGTTTCCCAATCCAATCGAAGATAAAAAGCCAATGCAATGGAAACTTTCCCCAATTTGCTGATAGTGAATGGTGGATGTTTTTAGCATCTTCCTTTTTATTTGGATCATTTTTATCAAAATGTTTAATTAATATGTTTTCCCTTTTTCTTTAAATTGGGTTGAGAACTTTATTAATTAAATGTTTAAATTTGATGCTAAGGTTGTAAGGGGTTATACTATGTGAGGGTGGATTTATTCTAAAAGATGTAAATTTATTTTAATATGTTTTCCCCTTTTAAATTAATTTAAATTGGGTTGAGAACTATTCAAAAAATATGTAGATCCCTATAGTTTTTGTTGACCATTAGTGTTTCACACTTAGTCATTTATCTAGGCAATGATGGTTGATCATCACTATGACCGAGTCATTTTGTAAAGGCGGAGTTTTGTATTGTATACTTACCAAGTAGTAGTACCGCCGAGTAAAGTCATGGTCACTATATGTTTTTAATATGCAGAGATTATAGTTATTGCCAAGTTACATATATTATTGGTTACTAAGTGAGAGAGAAGTTCAACCGATGCCAAGTACAGTTTATGCCAAGTGCCAGGAATAAATTTTGCTGAGTTAGCCAAAATTGACATACAAGTTTGGAATGGCAAAATGATCGAGGTAAAACATTTTTGGTGATAATAATGTTTTGTATTTTGTCTTTTGAGGTAATTATGGAGATAATTATGCATCCATATTGTTATCATTGATCCCTATGTAAAACCTAGAACCAATTAGAAAATTGTATAGTTAAGGTGGCAATAGAAATAAATCTGATCCGTAGATCTTGAAATGGTAACACATTTTTTTTGTTATATAAGGGCAAGATCTAGATCAGAGATGAGTGTGTGAATTAGAGAAATAAGATGGAATTAGTATGAGAAAATGATCAGAGAAGATATTCAGAATAGCAAAGTATTCAGACAGAGTTCAATGACTGAGCTAAGCAATGAAAGGACAGAATCAAGAAAAGATCAGATAGAAGAGATCAAACAAGAGTAAAGAGAAGATCTGTAATCTGCATACTAGTGCAAACCAAAAGATTGGGTACTGAGACATTTTGACCAGTGTATCATGGTAAATCTCTTAACCAAGTAGTCTTAGCAGACTTTTTGTAAATCTCTTTATTGAGTGCTTACTTTATTGTAAGTTTATAAATCCTTTAACAAGGTAGACTATACAATCTTTTTTCTTTTAACCGAGCAGACATTTCACAGGGTAGATCATGATTTGATCACATTTTGTAAGCCTTAGTAGGCATAACTTATTACTGCAATAGTGAAGATTTGTGGGTGTCATCCCCACCCTAGTTTTACCTTTCAAGGGTTTCTGGGTTACCAAAATCTTGGTGTTATGAGTAATTTCATGCATGCTGCTTTATATGTTTTTTTTCTTACTATGATCAAGTTTTATTTATGTTATGCATAAAAATTTTATCAGATCAGAGGATAAAAGTAGGTAATATCTAATTCACCCCCCCTCTTAGTATTACTTTCCCATTTATATTTCCAACAATTGGTATTAGAGCAGAAAAGTTTCTCTTAAGGAAGTCTAACCACTTGAGGAAAAAGATCTTAAAATGGAAGCTTATAAATTGGGGAAGATTATAGAGAATCAAAAGACTGAAGTATAGCTAGCATTGCAACAACTAGAAGCAGTCAAAGGAGAATTGAAGAAATCTTTGAGCAAGAGAAGAGAGATTGCAATCCAACAGAATGGGCCATAGTACAAAGAGGAAGACATCTCTAGACTATTTGACAATGGTAACTACTGAGAGTGATAAAGCTATAAAGGAACTACTAGAGAAAAATACCATACTAAATGATGACATTAGAACTCTAAGGAGAGAACAAGAAATTCAATCTGTCAGACTTTGTGAATTAGTGAAATAGAAAAAGAAAGCTGAAGATGATAAGACAATGGTTGAGGAAGACAAAAGACAAATTGCAATTAGACTAGATGAAAGAACAAGTGACATGCAAATATTGACTAATAATCAATTAGACATGGTAAATTAGCTACTTATGGTTAATCAGGAATTGGGAAGAAAAGATATGGAAATCAATCAACTAAGGTCTAAGAATGATCAGCTGAAACATGATCTAAGAACTAAAAAAGAGATCAATGAAAGGATGAACAAACTCAATGAAGCTGCAAAATATTTTGAAGAGTTGTTAAGATCACCTAGAAGATCTAGTGATAGATCAGGACTTGGACTAAATGAACATTCATCTACTGAAGAAGGAGAATCATCAATGAATGGAGAACAGAAGATGGCTAAACCAAAGAACACCAAACCCACATGTCATCACTATGGAAAACCAAGACATACACCCAACATATGCAAAAGCAAACATGGTAAGTCTGATTCTAAGCCTAAGTTTAATGGACATTGTTTTAATTGCAAGAAGCATGGACATCAATCACATGAATGTAGATTTAAAGCTAGTAATTCATCCACCTCACCCAAGTTTCAAGGAAATTGTTTCAATTGTCAGAAATATGGGCATAAAGCAATTGAATGTAGATCAAGACCAAGGTGGTCATCAAATGAGAAAACAAAGCTAGTCACAATGCACAACTGTTACAATTGGGATTACAACACCTAGTATAATTTCCATTATTGTGGCAAGTATGGACACATTGGAGCAAATTGCATGAAGACTCACTTTAGAGGTAAATATAAAAGCTAGATGAATGGAAGCATGGTTTGTTACAAATGCAACAAGGTTGGTCATTTAAAGAAAGATTGCAGATCACCTATGTTGATCAATGAAAATCAGAATGGAGGTATTCATGAGAAACTAAAGAGTCAGATTGAAAAGACATGGAGGAAGAAAGAACAAGAAAACTCAAGCAAAGCTAGTACATCAGTGATCACCCAATCCAATGGATTACGTGATCACACTTCTAATTAATCTTGAAAGGTATGTTCGGAACTGAGTCTTACAAAGCCTTATCTTTCATCAGTTCCTAACATAGAATCGAGCAAAATTCCACATCAGCATAGAAAAAGATGCACTAGGACATATGTGAGAAAAATAGAAAATTTCACTTTTGATGTCAAGCATCAGTGTCAACAACCAAGCTATCAATGCATGCCAAGCACCTACTATGGATGAAATGCTATGTACGCTGAGTTGTATCACAACAATTATATCGACCGAGCTTGTGAGTTTGCCGAGACAGCTGTAATCTACTTAAATCTATATGGAGCATTTATGAGGAGCATTTATGAGGCCCTAATCCTATTTTTTTAGATTCTATAAAGTGAAAATTTATCATTAATTTCATTTTACCAAGCTATTCGAGATTTCAGAGAGTAATTTAGAGTTTGAGCAACCAGATTAAGCAAAGCAATTCCAAATTCTCTCAGCATGCCATCAGCAAAATTCATCTACGAGGTTATTGACCAAAAAAGGTACCATACTGAGAAAATATTTTATTTTTTGAAAATTATAGTTTTAAAATGGCATCATCATCATTTGCACTAGTCAAGAAACAAGGAATGGAAGTTTTCAATGTGCAACTTGTACGGAACGAAGTTTGCAAATCGAGGGTATTCAAGACAATGTCAAAAAGTGTTGTTAGAGGAGATTTAAATGGATACCTTTCATCTATTTTGGAGAATGTGTTGTTGATAAATGATGTTAGGTCTTGCTATATTTGCAAAATTGGAGAAATTGGTGATTATAAGATCAAGGAAGCATATGACAAATTATGTGTCAACGGAGTACTAAAGCTAAAACATAAGGTTGTTGTCGATCAAGGGTTAGTGCATGCCCTAAATTTCCTACAAAATTTCAAAGTGGAATGGATCAAGATCATTTTGGGTCAAGTACATGACATGCAGTTATGGTTGGAAGGCAGACCGATGAAGATCGCAAAGGAAATGATACACAAGGTCACTGGTTACCCTACAATTGATGGGAAGAGAACAATGAAATGTACAGGAAGAGAACAATGAAATGTGCAGGAAAAGAGGATATTCAAGCAAACACCTAGGTGGTTTGGAACAAATGCAGCATGACAATTTCCACCATTACTGATCCAGAAATTAACTTAAGATTTAGAGTCATCTCGCACAAGTTTTATCAATCTAGTCGGTTGGACAATGTCCCCTGTATGGTAGTGGACCAAGCATGGAAGATTATTAAGAAATGGAACACATATGACCTTGCCCAGTTGACTCAACTTTATGAGAATTTGAGCTCCATTTGGATGGCAAGGAACTCTGTGTAAGTTTGGTTACCTACTGATTTGTATATTCTTTTATGTTAAGAAGTGTTTTCCTCCACATGGTGATGTTACATGGGATAAGAAGAAGCCCATCATAGTTCAAATTAATGATTTTATAAACTAGATTGGTGATGATTTTGAAGGAATTATGGATAATTATTTCATTAAGTTTAAGAAGAAGATGAGGAATAGGACTAGAATCCCTGTGTCTTTAATTGAGAAGTACAACAAAGATATATGTTTTCTGGTAGACACAAACTTTACCTATGCATAAGTACTCCTACCTAGGGTTTCATGGTTAATGCGATTACCCTATGAACCCAAAATAGATGAAGCTACTATAGCAATCACAGCCCTCCTAGCTCAAGAAATTGATACAAAGGCACCCTACTTTGGAACATTTGAAGAGGCCAAATTCAAGATTTCTTTGGGATTATTGGCTGCCACCACTGAAAGGAAAAGAAAGAAAATAGTGAGAAATCTAGAGGAATATGTCAAAGAATATAAGAAGGATGCACCATTGGAGTTAACCCAAGGATTTGGAGAAGATGAACTAAGTGCAACTAGTAGTAGTGAGAAAGAAAAAGAGGAAGAAAAGAAACCAGTAATTGCTGAGTCCCCACCAAAGAGAAGAGTGTTGAAATGAAAAGTGTCATTGACACCATCACTAAGGCCTTAGACTAGAAGAGCTACTACAGTGACTCCAAAGAAAACTCCTCCATCTACAAAGTGAAAATCTGCTCAACCAAAGGCAGTGCCAACCAAGGTTATGAAAAAGCTGAGAAGGAAACTTGTTCTAACAGAAGATGATAAAGAAATAGAAAGTGATGAAGAAATAAAGGGGAAGGCTACACAAAAAGGTACACATCAACTCACTATTGATGAGTTATGTCTTAAGATTACTAAAACAATAGTAGTAGATGAGGTAAAAATATTAAAGTTTGGCAAAATGAGTATTGGAGATAAAGAGAAAGTTGAGGATGCTATTCTTGAAATGTTATGCATTTTCAAGATGTTGCCAATTGAAATTGAGAATAGAATTCCAAAGGAATTATGTAACAGGGTCGCACAAAAATGTGAGTATGCTTTGCAAATAGAGAAGGAAATTAGGGAGTGTACACTAGCACAAGTTGAATCCACTCCCACCCCTGCAGACATCAAACAGACAATTGAGCAATATAGAGGCAAGTTTGATCCAAAAATTAGAGCCTATCACATTCTTCAACACAAGGTTGAAGATGTTGTCCAAGAAAGTTTAAGAATTTGGAAGGTATTGTATGGTTTGATACCCTCTCCTAATGAAGAAAAGGATGAAGAAAAGGATGAAGGAAAGGATGAAGGAAAGAATGAAGGAAAAGATGCCACCACTTCAATAGTTGTTGAACCTGACACCAAGCAGAATAAAATGGAGATTGATACTCCTAAGGAAGTGAAATCGCATGATACATATGAGGTTCACATTATTGACATACTAGAGGAGAGTCCTATTAAGAATTTTTTTTTAATTGAGGATGATTTGAAGAACATGAAAGCAACTAACTCACCCCTACCCAGTAGTAACACTATACTATTGCAAGTCATGGATTATCCCACCATTGCAAGCACACAATCTATCATTGATAATCCTACTCTACTTGGAGTTGCTACTATTGATCAGTTAGTCGGTACAAGTCCAATCGAGGAACCCATTAAGTCAGTATCACTAACTCAATCTACCAAGGAAGAAGTTAAAGCAATAGACAACATTCAAAGTCCTCCTAAGGAAGAACATAGTATAGAAGAACAAGGAAGCAAATTAGATAAGCAAGTTGTTAGCCCTCATGCCAAGGAGAAGGAGAAAGGAGAAGAAAGCACAAAAGGAAAACTCATTGAAGAACAGAAACCAAAGGAACAAGAGGCAATAAAAGCTCTTGTACAAATGCCGAGTGGAAGCACTCCACCGAGAGGACAAAAGGAGAAAGATGAGGTCACAATTGATGAAGAAATTGTTATTCCTAAATGGGATATAGATAATCTTTCCTATGAGCAACTATAGATAATGAAAGATTTGTTGACAAGAAAGAGCAGGCAAGCAGAACTTCAAAGAGAACATCAGCAAAAATAGGTTCTTGATGAAATTAAAGATATATTTAATGAAGTATATGACTTATCTAATGTAAATAGTTTCATTCCTATATTAGAACTTGTACACATTGTGTTAAAAGTAAATAATGAAGTTAGTTGTGCAAGTGATAAGTTATTTGAATGGTCAGAAAGAAGATTTGAGACCAAAATGCTAAACAAGATATCTACCAAGATAGTAGTAAAATAGGTTGAGCTATCCAGATTAGTAAAGGAGCCCGAGGGATTAGTTGTGAACAACAGTCTCTATTGGCCAAGATATGTAATGTTGAACTATTCACAGAGGAAAATCAACAATTGCTTGAGACTCTCAAGCAAGAAATCAAAGCTACAAGCCAATCCCTGACCTTGGATGCTGACACCAGTGCTGGACATTATGTGAAAATTATGTAGACACAAGGTAAATTAGCTGAGCTAATGGCTAATGATGGCAAGATTCATTCTCGCCTACTTTCTATTCAAGTTGTATTAACACCGCATCTAGAGGCTATATAGAGAAAATTAGCAAAGGCTAAAACATTGATCCAGAGTGATCCACATTTGTCCATAGCCAAGAGCCTTATCAATTTAGCTACTGATTTAGAAATGCAGACATAAGTTTTGAACCTTGCTTCAACTTCTTGGACTGATCCACTCTACATGATTACAGTGTTGCATAAACCTTTTCTGGAGAAAATTTGTGAACTACCTACTGATGAAGAGATTAGTCATGTCAAAAACAAGGGGAAATCATCATGACATGAATCAAGACAAGGGTAGAACAGGGACAGGTAATAAAATTTTGAATGTATATATATATCTCAGGGGGAGTATGAGTATTAGGCTAGTACAAACATACTTTTGTAAATTGTGTATACCAAAGTCATGACAAAGTGTTTTTGCCACTAATGTCAAAGGGGGAGATTGTAGATCCCTATAGTTTTTGTTGACCATTAGTGTTTCACACTTAGTCATTTATCTAGGCAATGATGGTCAGTCATCTCTGTGATCGAGTAATTTTGTAAAGGCTAAGTTTTGTATTGTATACTTACCCAACAGTAGTACTGCCGAGTAAAGTCATGGTCACTATATGTTTGTAATATGTCGAGAGTATAGTTATTGCCAAGTTACATATATCAGTGGTTACTGAGTGACAGAGTTCAACCAATGCCAAGTACAGTTTATGCCAAGTGCCAGGAATAACTTTTGCCGAGTTAGCCAGAATTGACATACAAGTTTGGAATGGCACAATGATCAAGGTAAACCATTTTTGGTGATAATAATGTTTTGTATTTTGTCTATTGAGGTAATTATGGAGATAATTACACATCCATATTGTTATTATTGATCCCTATGTAAAACCTAGAACCAATTAGAAAATTGTATAGTTAAGGCAGCAATAGAAATAAATTTGATCCATAGATCTTGAAACTGTAAAACATTTTTGTTGTTATCTAAGGGCAAGATCTAGATCAGAGATGAGTGTGTGAATCAAAGAAATAAGATGGAATCATTATCAGAAAATGATCAGAGAAGTATATTCAGAATAGCGAAGTATTCAGACAGAGTTCAATGACTGAGCTAAGCAGTGAAAGGACAGAATCAAGAAAAGATTAGATAGAAGAGATCAAACAAGAGTAAAGAGAAGATCTGTAATCTACATACTAGTGCAAACTGAAAGAATAGGTGTTGAGACATTTTGACCAGTGTATCAGGGTAAATCTCTTAACCGAGTATTCTTAGCAGACTTTTTGTAAATCTCTTTACCGAGTTCTTACTTTATTGTAAGTTTATAAATCCTTTAACAAGGTAGACTATACAGTATTTTTTCTTTTAACTGAGCAGACCTTTCATAGGGTAGATCATGATTTGATCACATTTTGTAAGCCTTAGTAGGAAAAACTTATTACTGTAGTAGTGAAGATTTGTGGGTGTCATCCCCACCCCAATTTTACATTTCAAGGGTTTCTAGGTTACCAAAATCTTGGTGTTATGAATAATTTCATGCATACTGCTTTATATGTTTTGTTGCTTACTATGATCAAGTTTTATTTATGTTATGCATAAAAGTTTTATCAAATCAGAGGATAAAAGTAGGTAATATCTGATTCACCCCCCCTCTTAGTATTACTTTCCCATTTATATTTCCAAAAACTATAATTAAAATTCACATATATTTAAGGCATGGGTTAGAGGGGAAAGTATTTAAACGTAAAATTATTACTTATGTTATTATAAGGTATGGAAAAATTATGTTTTTATAAATCTTTGTCAAATATCATTTATAGAGCATGATTTAGGGGGATAGGGCAGATTTAATAGATTATCTTTTTAGGATTTCACCTTCCCACATACCCCTAAAAATTTTGGAATCTGATATTCAGATTTGAGAGGCAGATTTCATGGGCCCTAAATCTAGAATTTTTCCATTTTTAAAGAGGTTAGGGCCATGAATGCAGATTCTTAGGTTTTGTTTATATATCTCTCACTTATTTGATTGAGGGGAGTTCTCTCATTCTATCTCCTCCTAAGATTTGAATGTATATAGCTCTGGAGAAGAAAATTGTACTTTGGTTCCTCTTAATTCAGTGCATAGCAATTATCCTTCTTATTCCTATAGTTTTCTGAGTTGTTTACTAGGTCTTATATCAATGTTATTATGATTAAGGTGAGTCCTTTTCCTGATATATTGTTCATTTAGATGCTCATAAACACTTTTTATTTCCTAAGGTCCTAATCTGTGTGCATTAGAAAGTATTTGGAGTTGTGGAATTTATTTTCCCTTCTCATTTAGAACTAGCACTTTGTTATTTCTAAGGGTAAATCAGAATTAGGGATAAGTTGTGTTTCTTAGGTTATGTTTGAATTTCATTATGAATTTATTTGCAGTGTGTGGATCTATTCAGTTTGGAGAATCAACTAGTTTAGTTTCAGTCATTTAATTTTATGCACTCTCTCCCCCTTTTCCTCAAAAGTTAGTTCAAGTTTCAAGATGATTCGAGGGGAAGTCAACCCCTAATATGGAGGTCTACTTTCTGATAGGTTACCCACATCCTAGAAGTATTCCCATGTATCACAAGATTTCTAGGTTCTACACTTAGCCACATTCAGGAGCAATCCTTAGTGACAACAATTTTTGGCATGCCCAGTGAGAGAGTGATGTTTCCCATCATTCACTAAGATTTTGTTGTGATCCTCAATGTAATTAGCCTTTAGAATTATTTTGTTCTAAACACCATGGTGACTTTGAGGAAAATCTACTGGTTTAAGCAGTCCAAGTCTTGGTAAGTTTCATAGAATATCCTTTTTACCAGCTCATTTGATGATAAGCATGGCCTTTCCTAATACATATTTTTCCTATCATCCCCCATACCATGAGAAAGCTATCCATGTGCCTTCATTCATGCCATATCAGGTTGTCCAAGCAACATCATGTAGGATAAATGGCTAACCAATAGAAACTTACCAACATGCACCACCATACCCTCCCACCCAACATCAAGCATCCTGGCAGCATTCCTATGAACCACCCTATGAGGGTCACCATTACAATCCTCAAAATTAGTCCAACACCACTTTTGACACCATCTCCAAGGATTGGTTGATAGATTTTTATGAAGAAATAAGGTGTTTTATGAAGGACTATGTGTAGATGAGGGCTCAGAAAGAAGAGGTCTCAAGGCAATATATGGAGATGGTGCCTTAGAAAGAAGAGATCTCAGGGAAGTATATGGAGATGGTGGCTCAAAAATAAGAGATCTCAAGGCATCTAGAAAACAAGATAGAAATTTTTGAGCAGAACCTTGAAGAGAAGGTCTATGAGAAAAATCTTGAGGATCATTAAGAAGTAATAAGGGTCATCTATCTGACAGCTACAAAAAATGAAGAGGCTCTCCGAAAAGAGTTAACAGAAAATAATGAATTTCATGATCATGAGAAAAAGACACTTGCTAAACAGATTGTAGATGTAATATATTAAAAGGGGTAGAGGTATCTAAAATATAAAAAGGTAATGGGGGAATGTAAGATCTTTTCCTAAAACCAAATTCCCAAAGGATAGATCCAAATTGATTAACAACAAGGAGATGATTAATGCACAAAAGAATCAATCAATGGAGAACATGAAGAGAGGAGAAAACCTTATATTCCATTATAGAAAGTATGTATTGAAATCTTGATTGAATTGAAGATAAATACTAACCTCAAAATATGACAGATTTGGAAAATTCTATTTTATGGTGTCTATACTCAGTTTTAGGAAATTCTGCAACCGGATTTGGCCTGGAAACACAAAAAAATAGAAAACCTAGAAACCTTATTCCTTTCTAAGAAAGTTTGACCTTGACCCAAGATAGGGGTAAGATCTTACCCTAGGGCACAATCTTACCCCTAAAAGTTGACCTTGACCTGAACTACTTCGATGGAAAATCTATTTGCGAATCCTGAAAGTTTGCCGAAAATGGTGCTAAAATCTGAACTACGATTCACTATCCCATACATATACCTACAAGAAAAAGGGTTATTTTTATTGGATGAGGGGTTTTCCTTGGTCAAACCCTAATTTTTGAATTAACCTTGAATTGTAATTGAAATTGCAGCAATAAATAAAGTAAATGGAACAATTCACCTTGCTTATATTGAAACCCTTGTGGAGGATTTGAATCCTTGAATCCACAAGAATGGATGCTCCAAATGAATGTAGAATTATTATAAGATGTCTCAAGTCAATTGCATTAGATCTTCAACACCAATCTTGAATAGATCTTGGAATAGGGAAAAGCTTGGATTATTGTGGATTGAGAAATCTTCAACAAAGGGGTTCCATAGAGATTGAATCCTTCAATATCTTCCAATGGATCTCCTTGATAAATTGGATCTTGAATTCTTGAATGCTTGAGGATGGATGAATGCTTGAATGATTTCTTTCTCCTTCTTTCTTTCTTGATGATTTCTTGATCACCTGATTTCACTTTAAGCTTGAATTCAATGGATGGTGGATGTTGGTTATGCAAATGAGGGAAGATGATGCAGGAGCATCCTGGGTGTAAGAGCAATCTTGCATCACCCAAAAAATATTTTTATTTTTGTATTCAATAAGGGCTATTTTGTGCAGAGCTGCTATTTATGGAAAGTTACTATTTTTGGTAATTTTTGTATGTGCTCAGAATGATCTGATTTCTTTCTTGGAGGTTCATTTTGGTCATATTAGTCTGCCAGTAAAGTTTCATTGCCAGATCAAGTGTATATTGGAAGATATTGAAAATTTTCGGTATTGGCAGCAGGGTACAAAAACTTCGAACTCAATTTTGAAGGCTTTAGAGGCCCCAGATGAGGTCAAATTTTGGGCTGAATGAAGCTTGCTTAATTCAAGCGTTGTAGAGCTCCTCGCGCCCTTTCCGAAATGGGGTTACAATAGTCAATCAGGTCAACTGGTGATGACTTATGGTCTTCGGAAGTTGGGTCACCTGAAATGGCGGAAAATGATTTTTCTTCAAAATTTTTGTTCGGGTTTCAAAATTTATTTTGAGCCGACTATGATGTAATGAAATGTAAAATAAAAAAATAATTCTAAGTTTGGTCGGCCTTATTGGCTAAAATTCTGGAACCTTCCCAGGCGGTGGAAAATGGCCTATATAAGGAAGGCTGTATTATTGTCTTAGGCAGTTCAGAATAGTTCTGGGTAGTAGATCTGGGTATTGATTCGAGGCTTTGTCCTACAGAATATTGTAAGGGAATGCCCATGTGGCTTTGCATATTGTAATTCTGAAAGTTTGTAATTCCACATTTGTGGAGATAATAAGAAGCCAATTTTCTGTTCTTGCATATTGTTGTTGTTTCTCTATTTCTGTTATGTGTTTGTGGTATCAGAAGAAGGCTTCCTTTTATACAAGTTAGGGCACAAACTTCTAGAGAGGTTGACATAGGAGATTTAAATTCAAATTTAAGCCTTTACTCTTGGAAGTGGACATAATTTAAATATCATTTAAGAGTTTACTATTTTGAAGCCCGAAACAACCGACTTGGAAGCGGGAAAATAATCTTTCTGAAACCTGACATCCAGAAAATTCTGGGATTTGAAATTTGGACCCAAGCTTGGGGTCAAGATTGACTCTTAGGTTAGGGTCAAGGCCAACCTTGACCTAGAAGGTTGACCTTGACCCTAAGGTAAATAATCCCAAATCCTCATGATAAGGTGCCAAAAATAGGCTAGAAATAGGTGGAGAGAGAAGCAAAATAGGGGAAAATGCAAAATCCTAGTCAAAGACCCATTCAAGGTGCTTGACATGACCCTAGACCAATTACTCAAAGGGCTAAACCAGTCCTAAATGGAATTGCTTCCATTTTTTGATGATACATTTAGCCCCCACTTTAGCAAGAGTATGGACGCGATGCAAACTCTTAGTAAAAAAGATCACAACAAAAAAGATAATCTTATTAAAATCAAAGAGAAAAAGGAATCCTCAAGCCCCTAGGGACTCAAGTCTTTTTCAACTCCAAGATTACAATAAGAGAGACATCTCTAGAAAAGAGAGAGAAGAGGGTGTGATTGCCTTTCCCAATGAGAACTTATGTCCCATTGTGAACCACATAAAGAAACAGTGCAACTAGAAAGATGTAATTGAATTGCCTAGTGAATATGGCTATTCACTAGTCAACCCATCAAAGATTCACCCTTAGGAATATTCTATTCCACAAGAGAAAAACCAAAAATAAAAGAGTTCCAGTCTTAAGGACACCCCCAACCTTAAGGGATCAAAATTTTGAAATTTTAAACTGGAGGGATCAAGAGATCCTTTAAGATAAAAATCCATGCTTTAAGGATTAGTCACTAATCCATAAAGGGAGAGAAGTGCTTTGAAAAAGTACATATATTGAAAGTGCGTGTGTGCAAAAAGTGAGTAGAGAATATGCTCCCACATTAAAGTCATTTCTAACACTTTAACAGGAGAAATGGCTTTAACAAAAAATAAATAACTCGACTGATTACGTTTCCACATCGAGATTCCCCCAAGAAAAGACAAATCAAGGGAAATACCACATAAAAATACAGAGAACACAGAAGGGATCTACCTATCGTGGGATCAGTATGATCATAAGATAATATATATATAATATTATTGCAAATGAATTGACATTATTCCCCAAAGAAAGTAGAACTACAATCACAATGGAGGAAAGAACACATAAGAGTTACGAACAAGAGTCTTTTCAGACCACAACATGGAGACCAAAAAGATTCAGTGCTACTAAGTCACAAATCTAAGCGGACTACTCAAGGAAATATTTACGAACAATAGCACAAGTACAACATAACATGAAAACAACATATAGAAGAATAGAGATACATATAGAGGAATTGTAAAACATGTTCAATTCCTTTATCATCTTGTACCAACAAAGTAACAAGGGTCATATAAAAGAATCTAAAAAACATTTAGCAAACCTAGCATGGGAGAAGCACAATATGATAGGCAAACACACAAGAAGCTACCATGGAGGATTATCCAATCAAGTGCACTACCTACTCTCCCCATCTCATTCTATATCATTTAGGGAAGGTGGGAAACTCACAAGAGGGACTATATCCAACATAGTAGGAATAATAGCTAGTTCCAAACAAGGATCCTCCTAAGAATCATAATGTTCGATACTAGGTGTAATTATTAATTGTGATGAAATCATATTAGGTAAATCAATATCAATGTCAATAGTCTCATATTCATCACTAACATCATTAGTATCATCAAGAGTATCTTCTTCATCAAGATTAATAAAAATAGAATCCAAGATATGAATAGAATCATCATAATCATTCATCTTAACATCATTATTAGTATTAACTTCTTCTAACACATCATGCATAGGCTGATAAAAAGAAGCTAAAGAACTTTGAAGAAAAGAGGCATGTGTCTTAGCTTGAGCTCAAATATTCTTACAACATTCATTAGCATAATGGTTATGTTTTTTCTTGTTTGATATATGTTGAGAACTAGGAGGGACAACCACTGGTTCCTTCACAAGTTCTATAGGAAGATCAGTAGGATTCTCAATAGGCTTAAAAGAAACACTAGGATCTTGATTTGCAAAACTAGAAGACATGGATAAAGGAGGTATGGAAGGCATAGGAAAAAGACCACAGTTAAGATCCATATGAGGCATTCTTAACTCAATAATCTTACAATTCTTATAGGCTTGATATGAACAAAAAAGGTTATCAGGTCGAGAAGGACATGAATTAGGTAATGAAGGCCAACAGAAGTCAAGTGTAGCACAATCCCTAGGCCTA
Source organism: Chamaecyparis obtusa (assembly GCA_027943335.1). Lineage (NCBI taxonomy): Eukaryota > Viridiplantae > Streptophyta > Pinopsida > Cupressales > Cupressaceae > Chamaecyparis > Chamaecyparis obtusa. The sequence continues at coordinate 459,563 of BSBK01003762.1, forward strand.
GAAGGTTGATATAAACTATTATTAATCATCTTCACTTCATCATCATGAATTAATTTAAGACACTTATGGATAGTAGAAGCAAAATCATGCATGGTATTCAAATAAGGCACACCAAGATTAACTTGAAATTGATCAAAAGTAGGAACAACAATGAAGGTACTGTTCACAATTTTACCACAAAGTTCAATAGGCAAATTAATAGAACCAAATGATGGATAAATAAAACCATTACAAGTTTTTATCCACACATCAGATGTAGCATAACAATCACGTTGCAAGTTATTCATAAAATTTTTTTCTTCAATTATAACATTAACTAAGGATGTAGGATCAACCAGACAACCATGTGCAGGTATCTTATAAATCCTAGCATAAATGTAAAGGGGACCATCAATATCTTTAATATTCTTAGAATCATCAAAGGTAATCAAGAGTTCCCTAGGTCTTTTATTCTTAGGTTATTTTCAAGGTTTAGGTTGAGGTTTCAATTTAGGCTTAGGTTGAGGTGGAACTTGAGGTTGAGTTTGAGATTAAGGTTGGGGTGGAGATACAGATTGTGACAAAACAACATGCTCTACATGGTTAATAATATGATTGAGATCATCTATCTTTGAATCATAAACAATATCCAAAGAAGATGGCTAAAAAATAGTATTAGTATCATGTGTAGGCAAAGCATTCATGTAGATTTGAAGGTTTTGATTAGGAGGAGAGATAGATCTATTCCCACTACCATCAAAATTATCAATAGATAAAGCATTAGAATTGATTAAGTCCCAAACCTTATGTTTTAAACAATAACACTTCTTAGTATCATGGCCATTCTGATGATGGTATTAACAAAAGGCTTTGGAATCAAAGGATTTGGATGCCACCATAGCAAGAAAAATAGGTTGAATAGGAGGTAAAGTAATCATATTAGCAGTCAATAACCTATTCATAAAAGAATGTAAGGATCTAGAGAGAGGATTAAATGTATGATTCATGCAAAAAGTAGTGGATGCAGAAGTGGCACTGTGGGGTGCAACAACTTGACCAGCAACTACATTTTCTTGTTTATTTATCTTGACATATTTGTTAAGTTTTTTAAATTTGTTTGGATTAGGAGCAGCATCACTCTTATTATCTAGAACAGGAGCCATTGGAGTGTTTCTCTCAAATTAACTCACTTGTAATTGATAATGATGAAGCATTGCACAAAGTTGTTGAAAAGAGGTAAATTCAGTAAGCAGAATCTTATCTCTAATATCCTTTTGCAAATTTGAAATAAACATACATTGAATATCCATATCATGAATACGATAAGGAATCTGAGCCTGCAAATGCTTAAATCTACCAATGAATTCAGACAATTTTTATTTAGTATTTTGTTTACAATGCATCAAATCATTTAAGGACACTTGTGGACCAATGTTATTTTGAAATTGTTGAATAAAGGCATTAGCAAGTTTTGGAAAGGAATCAATAAAATAAGGAGGCAAGGAATAATACCATTGCAAGGCCTTATCATGAAAATTTTTAGCAAACAACTTGGCTAAAATCCTATGGTCATGAGCATAGTCACTACAAAGGATTTGAAATATTTTAACATGAGTAATAGGGTCTCCCTTACCATTGTAATTCTCATGATGAGGCATATTGGCTTGTTGAGGAACATAAGCATGAATAATGTCTAGGGATAAAGGACTTCCCATGTCACATGTAGGAATGCTAAACTTTGATTGAATCAAGGATGCAAGTTATTGTTGTAAAGAGGACACATTTTGAGCTAGCCTAATGATTGTGGAATCATTAGAAGAAATAGGAGGCATAGAAACATTAGAAATACTAGGTAAAGTGTATGAAGTAGCGGGAATGGAAGACACAACTAGAGGAACACTTGGAACCACAGTTGGAAGAGGATTAGGATAAGTAAATGGAACATTATGATAAGAAGGTTGTGAAGTAGGGAGGGATGTAGGTGGAACACTCATAGGAAGAGAGGAAGCTATTGTGGTCACTAAAGGAGGAGTATAAGTAGGAATACTAGATAAAGGAATGGAAGAAGGTTCCACACTAGTGATAGGAGGAGTGAATCCTAAATCTTGAGCTTCTTGAGCTAAAGGTTTAACATTTGAATGCACAAGATGAGTAATACTACACAAGAGATTAATACCTTTATCACTATCATGAAGGATTTTCTTAAGAGCCACTATAGCCTATATAGAATCTTGATTATGGTTTTCTTGAATAAGCCAATTACCCATTTTATCAAGTTCAGTTGAGAGTTTTTGGACTTGTTCAAGAGGAACTCTTAAAGCATCATCCTCATCATGTGATGAGTGAGAATAGTTTTTCTCCATAGTAGGATTAGAATTAGGAATAATCAAATTATCATCCGAGACCCTAAGGAAAGGAGAGGAAGACTCAGGATCAAAGGCACCCATAAGTCTATGACTTCTTCTAACTAGAATATCATAAGTAGGACTAGAGGTAGTAAAGCTCATATACTAATGCAATGCAAATGAACTAAACTAGGAAAACACAAAGGATGAACCAATAAATGTTTTTGTATTTTTTCTATTTATGAAATGCAAACACATAAAAAAAATCTAACACATGCAAGATCTAACACCATAAAAGAAAGAGTTTTCTATCATGAGCTCACCAAAATGTAAGATATTCAAAAAGGGGTGTTTAAAATGTAATAAGGTAATAGGGGAATGTAAGATCTTTTCCTAAAACCAAATTCCCAAAGGATAGATCCTAATTGATTAACCATAAGGAGATGATTAATACATAAATTCTCGATCGATCGAGAATATGACGAGAGGAGAAAACCTTATATTCCATTACAGAAAGTATGTATTGAAATATTGAATTAAGTGAAGACAAATACTAACCTCAAAATATGAAAGATCTGGAAAATGTTATTTTTTGGTTTTTGTACTCAATTTCAAGAAATTTTGCAACAGGATGTAGCCTGGAAACACAAAAATAGAGAAAACCCAGAAACCTTCTACCTTTCTGGGAAAAGTCAACCTTGACCCAAGATAGGGGTAAGATCTTACCCCAAGGAAAAATCTTACCCCTAAAAGTCAACCTTGGCATGCACTGCTCCAACATAAAATCTCTTCATGGATCTCAAAAGTTCACCGAAAAGGGTACTCAAATTTGAACTACAATTCACTATCCCACTCCTGTACCTACAAGAAAAAGGTTTTTTTTTGTTGGATGATGGTTTTTCCTTGGTAAAGCCCTAGTTTTGAAATTAACCTTGAAATGTAGTTGAAATTTCAGCAATAAACAAAGTGAATGGAGCAATTCACCTTTCTTATATTGAAACCCTTGTGGAGGATTTGAATCCTTGAATCCACAAGAATGGATGCTCCAAATGAATGTAGAATTGTATGTAATATGTCTCAAATAAATTACATTAGATCTTCAACAATAATCTTGAATGGATCTTGGAATAGGAAAAAGCTTGGATGAATGTGGATGGAGAAATCTTCAACAAAGGGGCTCCATAGAGATTGGATCCTTCAATGGCTTCCAATGGATCTCCTTGATGAATTCGATCTTCAATGCTTGAATGCTTGAGGATGGATTAATGCTTGAATGCTTTATTTCTACTTCTTTCTTTCTTGATGATTGCTTGATCACTTGATTTTAATTTATTCTTGAATTCAATGGATGGTGGATGTTGGTTGTGCAAATAAGGGAAGAAGGCTTCCTTTTATACAAGTTAGGGTACAAACTTCTAGAGAGGTCAGCATAGGAGAATTAAATTATAATTTAAGCCTTTAATCTTGGTAGTAGACCTAATTTAAATATCATTTAATATTTAACCATTTCAAAGCCCGAAATAGTTGACTTGGAAGCAGGAAAATAATCTTTTTGAAACCCGACATCCAAAAACTTTTGAGGATTTGAAATTTGGACCAAGGGTTAGGGTCGAGATCAACTTTGACCTAGGTCAAGGTTGAGGTTGACCTTTACCTAGGTCATTCTTGAGGTTGACCTTGACCCAGAAGGTCGACCTTGACCTTGAGGTCAAGAATCCCAAATCCTCAAGATAAGGTGCCATAAATGTTAGAGTAGTCTTATGTTAGCTAATAATAAAATCATTTAATTATTAGTTTATCATACTCTAGGCTTAAGTTTCACTTAGGTGCTTTATAATTCTTTAGGGTTTTCACCTTTAAGGTTTTGGTATCCTTTTATAAGGATTCCCTCTTTGTAATTCATAAGGAGATTGTATTATTTTCATCATTGTTAATAGAAGATTGTTTTCTTGCAACATGGTTTTGCAGTCTCTGGCCTTTTGGCCGCCATAGCTTCTTGTCTTTTTGCTTCTTCTTTGTGACAGTCTTGCATGCAGGTGTTCTTGGGATGATTTGCGTTTGTCAAATCTAACATGGTATCAGAGCCATCTTGCTGCTCGCTGTTCGTGTTTTTGTTGAAGTGATTCAGAAGTAAGACGTTATTTTTTGTTTCTTTTTTGCCTGCAAAAAAGAAAAAAAAAATTTTGGGGGTATTTTGAGCAAAAACGGACGCTGCCATTGCGCTCAGAAGGTCTGGGAGAGTCAAAAATCATATAAAATTTGCTGTTTTTGGCCACTGTGACTTCTGGGAGAAAATTTTTGCCCTCCTAGGGCCGTACGGCTCGAAAATCGAAGAAAAAAATTAAAAAAATCATTTTTAAATGATTTTTTGCGTTATTTTTAACGCAGCCAGTGCAAATTTTTGGGCCGCCGCCGCGCCACCCCCGGCGCCACCCCGCGCCCGGCCTCAGCGCCACCGCGCCGCCACCGGGCATTCCCCGCCGCCGACGCTCCGCCGGGCCGCCCCCTCTGCGCTGCTCAGCCTCCGTTCGCCGCCCCCCGCGCCGCCCGGGGCAGCTTTAGCCCTACGGGTGGTCACATGGGTGACTGGGGGCTTCGCCCCAGCCCCCTGCGGGGTCACATGGCGCCCAGGGGCCCAGTTTCTTAGCCCCAAGGGCTTAGTTTTTTGCCTTTTGGGGCCCTTTTGACCTACCTGGGCCTTTTTCGCTTTACAGGGAGCATACGGGGGTCTTTTTCTGACTTCCATATATCGTCAGAAAGCTCTTTCCGAGAAATTTTTGATGGTGGAGGTTAAGGTTTTTGGTTCCACCATTTCAATAGTATTTTTTGCTGTTGAAGTCTGATGTCTCTTTTTGCCTTCCGGGAGTCATATCTGGCTCATCCGGACTCCTTTTTCGGCAAATGAGATATCGTCGGAAAGCTGATTCTGTGTACTATTCAGTGGTAGAGGTATTTTTTCCAGATTCTGCTCTAGGTTTTCACTCCTTCGAGTTATGCAGTTTATGCCCTCTGGTGGTGTGCTTGGTTCTACAGGTCCGGGGATCTCTTCTTCTGGTTTCTTAGTGCACTCTTCTTTCTGACTTCTGAGCTTGCATGCTCTTTCTGATGTATCTTTGTTTTGTAAACGCACTAAGATAAAGTGCCCTCTTCTGCATTTCTGGGATCTTTTTCACCTGGTTCAGTTTTAGTATTCGCACTCAGTTATAAAGTGCCATGGGGGGATTCTGATGCATTTGCCACTATAGGCGCATCCACTCTTGTCAAGTGAGCGTACCTTCCACGACATTAGCCCATGTAGACTGTGTCTATGACACTGCCCTTTATCCTGTGTGTGTGCTTCTGTTGCACTGTTGGTGTTCCTGGTTCTTCTTCTGCAGCTGTTTCTGGTACTACATTTCAGTGTTCCTGTCACCTCTCCCAGTTCATCATTATGGGGGGGTTCACCTGTTGGTTCTATTACTTCCTGGTTTGATTGATCAGCTCTTCAGACACTTGTCTTCTCTACCTGGTCATGCACTTCAGTGGGGGTTCCAGCAGTATCTTCTGACAGAGTTTTCAGACATGCTTCGGAGGAGCTTCTTGCTCTTTTCTTGTTCCTTTCTCTGGGACATCTTTTGCTTTATGTTTGGGTACCTGATCAGGCCTAGTTGTCGGGACCCATCTTTCCTGCTTTCTGCAGTAGTTTAGCTTTTTTTTGCTTCTCCCTAAGTTACACTTAAGGGGGGGTGTTAGAGTAGTCGTATGTTAGCTAATAATAAAATCATTTAATTATTAGTTTATCATACTCTAGGCTTAAGTTTCACTTAGGTGCTTTATAATTCTTTAGGGTTTTCACCTTTAGGGTTTTGGTATCCTTTTATAAGGATTCCCTCTTTGTAATTCATAAGGAGATTGTATTATTTTCATCATTGTTAATAGAAGATTGTTTTCTTGCAACATGGTTTTGCAGTCTCTGGCCTTTTGGCCGCCATAGCTTCCTGTCTTTTTGCTTCTTCTTTGTGACAGTCTTGCATGCAGGTGTTCTTGGGATGATTTGCGTTTGTCAAATCTAACAATAAATAGGCTAGAAACAGGTGGAGAGAGAAGAAGAATAGGGGGAAAAAGCTAGATCCCAGTCAAAGACCCATTCAAGGTGCTTGACATGACCCCAGACCACTTACTCAGAGGGATAAACCAGTCCTAAATGGAAGTGCTTCCATTTTCTGATGATACAATAGAAAAGGATCAATTAATTAAGAGTTTGTTAACACAAGCAACAAGGAAAGGAAATCAAGCAGTCATTGTTGCCCTAATACAAGAAAGGTCACCAGATCCACTAGAGGGAAACAAAAATTTAATGTTGTCTTAGAGACCCTCATGGACCATGTATCCAGGTTTCAAAATGCCAAGTATTTTTAAAAAGGAGATCCAAAAGGAGGTTCCTCATGTTGCTAAGAAGGAGGCTACTCTTATGTGTCCAAAGTCCCAAGGAGATGTAAGCCTGGAAGAGGAGGACCTAGAAGCTTTTCATACCAAATGAGAGAATCACAAGGTTCAAATTCCAAGTTTCTTGCCTAGTAAGTCCCCTAGAACTTCTTTTGAAATTCCAAGCTTTAGGATTTCTCCTTCAGTTCAGAATCCTAATCAACAAGGTGCTAACCTCCATACATTTTTATAACCTCCTCATGACCCCATCCTAGATTTCCAGCCTCTCCATTCTATTCGTATAGAGGAGACAGCTAAAGGATTTGCCTTCATAAGTGACAATGAGCCCATCCTCTAGTAGATAAAGCCTTATGAGCCAATCCCTAAAGAGACCCTTACACCTCATAGCATTTCAGGCCACCAGGAAGAAGAAGATTTCTATCTTTTAGGTGTAATCTTTCATAATGATCGCGAGGAACAACTAGAATTGTTACATGTTGATGAATTAGAGTAGCAAGACAAAGGTCAGGAAGTAAGTGAAGAAGGTGAGGCCCTAACTAATCTATTTGAGGAAATGCCTTATTTTATTGAGCAAGAAGAGGCAACAAAAGATTCACTAGTTAAGCTACATGATTGTGATAATGAAGATGATATAATTATTGCTAAATTAGAACAACAAGATGATTTTGATTCCATAATTGATGCTTTCTTATCAACTCTTGTTGATGTTCCTCATCCTCCTGAAATAGATAGTAGCATCCATGTTCTTAAAGAGGAGTTTGTATTTCACGAGGTTAATGTTTTTTCGATTATAGAATCTAGACTTGTCTACAATAAAGTGGTGGAATACTCTCAAGGATCATATTTCTTGGACCATGAGAAAGAAATAGTGATTGTTAAAGGCCTAATGAAAATTGATAGATTTGATGAGCTATTGGTTGTTCCAAAAAAAGAAGAGGATGATCCTCTAACCCTAGAAGAAGAATTGGTGTGGCAAGCCACCATGGAGGGGTAGACTTTTAATTAGCATGTTGAGGTCATTCATAAGGTGCATACTAAAAAATAAAGGCCTGGATTCATATTCACAAGGGGATGTCCTATTAGATACCTTGCTTAGATGGGGTCAAATCAAACATCCATACTCAAGGATTTAATGGAGGGTGATGTTAGAAGTCCATTTCTTGATGACCAGGAGCTTATTTAGTCTTATCAAACTCCCTAGGAAGACAACACCTACGATCTAATCAAGGTTAGTAATTTGGACTACTAATTTCAAGGATGGATATGTCAAGTAGTTCAATTCATTTTTATGTTCCATATTATCCTTGTTGGCATCAAATGTGAAAAGTATAACACTCTGAAGAGGATGGGAAGTTATTTCAACAATCTAGTCAATGGATGTGTTTGACCAGTTTGCTGATACTGGTTAGAGTGGGGTAGGCTTGGAGTTTTCAGTTTTATGTGTTCCCTAAGTGCTTCAGCACAAGTTGTTTTCAGTTTCAGTTTTCTTTTTTTGAGAGAGGGATGTTGTTTTGTTGAGAGCCAAGTTTATTTTTGAGGCTTTATGAGACTCTATTCCCAGTGGATGCAGAAGACAACTCATCAATGGTGCTTAGTAGGAAAGCACTTAGCTGAGATCGCCAAAATGTTACCATATTTTTACTCATTTCTTGGATTGGTGACCTAATAACTAGATGAAACTACAGTACCCTAGTTTTCATTATTAGATGATCTTATTTAAATTTTTATTTGTTTCAAAAAATATACATGTAAGGAAAAATAAATTTATGCATCTAGAGATTACATGTATATATATGCCAAATGTCTTGTATGTAATGTACAAAGGACAAAATGAAAGATAATATCATCTGTGCTTACAGAGGTCATGAGCATAGCCAACCTTCAGAAAAATATGCATGAATACATACATACATAAACCAGATGAACATAAAGTGTGAGGGTACCAGACATTTCCTAGAAAGATGAGGTGTTGATCTGAGGTGTCTTCTAAAGTGCTCTTATCCAAAACCTACATGAAGAAAAGAGAAATGGGGGTTAGATCCAAAGGATCTAAGAAATTAATGATACCCTAATACTTACCCTCATCTATAATCATGCATGTACATAGTCATCCATACACTTCTAAAAATGGCAGTGCTACAAGGCATGTGCACCTTAGTAGAATGTTGTAGGAAGGAAAGAGATACCATGTTTTCACTAACTTGTTTGTTCCATGTGTAGATATAGAAGAATCTTTGACACTGTTCCTTACCCTCATTCAGATAATCACATGTCCTGAGAGGATGGCCTCTACAAGGGCCATTCTCAAAGGAAAAATCACTGTCTAGATAATAGTGGTGTATAAGGTGTTGGAATCCAAGAGAATGATGTTGTCCTGTAATTTGGACTCTATTGGGAAAAGCTTCAAATTTCCTTGACATATACCACATTACAGGCCAAGAGAATCCATGGTTAGTGTGAAGTATCCTAGTACCCTACATTGAACTTGTAAGGTTTATTAGAAGCTCCATTTCCAAAGAGTTTCTACTAACCTTGACGACCTCAAGGTGGAGCACTAGTCTAAGAAATGTAAGCTCGGTAAAGAGGAAGTATCCATGGACCATCCAAGGATCATGAATAAAAAAGAGAGAAAGCATGGAAGTGTAGAAAATAAATCAACACTCTAAGAAGAATAAGTGGTTGCATGGACACCTGATGAATGACTATTATGATAACATCATCCAAACAATTCAACAACACCAGATGTTTTTTTTTTATTTGGTGTTGTTCTGACATCATGATGCACCCACAATAGCCATCTACCATGCCCATTAGCATAATGATTCATGATCAAGCACTGGAAATGAAGGAGCATATATCATCAAGTCAGAAAAGAGAATAGGAGCATCAAATCTACATATTTAAGGAGAGGTTCATTATAGATTTCAAGTGGAAATTATCACATCATAGCATGGTGCACAAATTCAAAGGGGCCTATTTCATGCAGTGAGTAAATCATGGAGCAAAAGTTAAGAACCAATAAACAGTGACATATTATATGAGCATGAATCAACTAGTGGTGCATGTATTCAAAACAATGATCAATGTCATCAAATAAACACTAAACTGCCACAAGCCACAATAGGAATCTATGTACTAGTAGTAAAATAACTCAATCAGGCTATAAAGCAGTGAGTATACTCTAATAACAACATAAAATATGCAATCAAAAAGCAAGCACAAATAAATATTCCTAAACTCATAGCTCATGGGCCATAGACAATACTAGCAATTAGTATGAGGCACACACCTTCAAAATAGAAAAATAGTGAACATCTAAGTTATCACCATGAGAACATGAGGACAATCATCCATCAAGCAAGGCACAAGGTTCACGAGCTCCAAGAAAGGATGAACACAAATATATGAATTCCCTAACTTCAAATTCAAAGGCTCTCAAGGAGTGTAGACAGTGAGCTCAACATATTCTAATAAACCATGCCCTGACTTATAGCTCACGAGATGTGCATAAAGAAAATACATCTTTCCCTAGCTCTCTAGATCACAAGCCATTAAAGAGTAAAATAGTAGGTGTGATAAAATAAAAGAAAAGGATCATAGCATATGGGCCCTAGTTTTAAATTAAATTTACATCATGTATTCCCTAACAATGCTCATAGGTGTCATGATGAGCCTCCCCAAATTAGTAGGTAATCAAATGTAATACATGAATGCTCTATTTTAAAACTCATAGCCTCAATGGTCAAGATGTAAAGTAGAGACAATTCTAGCTATTAAAAGATTAGACAGAACATTGATTCCCTAATATGCATATCATGAGCATACACAGTAGTGAAACCAGTGATTGAATCAAATATCACAGTGAAAATGCTATCATAATAATATCAATATGCAAAGAATGATCACAAACAATGGATCAAGAAATGAAATCTCAAATTCCTACCTTAAAATCATAATGCTATGTCAAAAGGTCGAGTGTTTCCCATCCAATTGAAGATGCAAAGCTAGTGCAATGGAAACTTTTCCCAATTTGTTGATAGTGAAGGGTAGATGTTTTTAGCATCTTCCTTTTTCTTTGGATTAGTTTTTTCAAAATGTTTAATTGATATGTTTTCCCCTTTTTTCAAAAAATTGGGTTGAGAAATTTATTAATTCAATGTTTAAATTTGATGATAAGGTTGTGTTAGAACAGTCATTTTTCTGTCATTGCAAATCTTGTGAAAATGGCCTCCTCCCTGCAAATGATTTTGGTCTGTGTCCTGCCCTATGTTCCTTGTGTTGTCACTAGGCTCTGGTCAAATTTGCACATGTTGAATCACTAAATCCAAAAAGATATTCAAAGTTTAAAGCCTGCTAGAAATTGTCAAATTCTGCCACAGTGTCGAAAACCCACAGTGTTTTCAAAAATCCACGTTGTTTTCGACCTGTGTGTTGTTTTTGACCCTGTGCTTCCTGTTTGGTTCGCTTGTCTTTTGGCATCAAAAACCCATGATTTTTTATGCTTCCTTTTTTTCCTTTCGGTCTGTTGAAATTTCCTAGGTTGCTTTCGCCCCCTTTCTCTTCCGGCTCTGTGTGCTTATCTGTGGTCGTGTTGAAAGCATTGTGTGTTTTCGATCCTCTTTCATTGAAAATGTTGTGTGTTTTCAACCTCACACTAGTTCCCTATCTACCGACTTTCCTTAAGTGTGCAAGTGCGATGGGTGGTGGGCCTAGGTTTTCAAAGGATCTTCTTTGATTGGCTGTCACATGGCCACATGTTAGACTTTTTTGTCATGCGATCATGCGACCACTTGCCACCTATCCATGTGGTCCTGATTCTTCAGTATGTTCGGCAGTCTGGTAGTTATGCCTTCATTCCATGACTTGGTGACTTGTGGTTATCTCCTACTCATTGGTTTTTGGTAGTTAATCCCTTAACATTCAGTGACTTGGCGGGCGGTCTCCTCTCTTCAGTCATGCATTCACTTCATGTCTTGCGGTTATCGGCTAACATCTTGAGATCCTTCAGGCGGTTAGTCACGTGCTCACTAAATTCTTGGCAGTTGGTTTGTGGGCCCCAGTTCCTTTCATTTCCCAGTGTCGGAGATTGAGGATCTACGGTCAGTGTGTGATCGAATGGAATATTCCTAGCCCATGCGATCATGCATTCACCATCTGATTTGGTGCCGATGGTGTGTTCACAGTGGGAACGTTTGCTAGAGGTGGTCATGTGGCAGCTTTGGGTTGGCTGTCGCATGATCGCATAGCCTTTCTTTGGCTATGTGATCATGCGACCGGTTGACATGTGTCCCTGGGGCCCAGTGTGAGATAAAAGGGTGGCATCTACGGTGGTGATGTGTTGTGTTCTGATTGGTGTTGATGTGCTAGGTGGCCAAGGGTTTGTAGGTGGGTCCTGTGGCAGGTGTGACTCGGTGGCCACTATGTGTGGTGTGGTGACATGTGGCATTTGGTAGTCTAGATAAAGAAGGTGGTGGTGCTGATAAAGTGTGGTCTTGTTGTGCATTCGTGAAGATATTTGGTGGTTCACTAGTTTGTCTAGCGACTTGGTGAACAACGGTCGCGGAGTCGCTAGATTTTTAGCGAAGGGTGCAAATCTTTTCACGAACTGGCAGAAGTTCTTTGGTCGCCAGTTTGCCAAATATGTGGGGCCAGGTTTCCTATGGCAGATAAGGTTAATGACCGCGTGATTTCACCACTAAATTTGAGGGTTTTGTCATGATGCCACGAAGGGGGTTTAATCAGACGGTGGGGATATAAAGTTTTTCATGGTTTGAATGTGGGCTGTTGTTTCTCTGTAGGTGCCAAGAGATGAGGTGACTATTGGGATTTGATTTCAAATCTTCTGAGGGTTTCTTGCGACCAAAGGACTAGCTTTCAATGCTTTCTCATTGGTTTTTGATCTGGTTTGTGGCACCGGGTGTTGCATTGTGGTCCTGAGGCTTTGTGGTCATTTGTAGAGGAGTTTTTGTACCTGGTACCATGTGGTTTTGAGCTTGAGGAGCTGTTTGTAGGTGGATGTTAGTACTTATTTTCATGGCATTTCTTGGTGTTCTGCATTATGCTCATAGATTTTCATGATTGTGTGATCTGCTTGAGATCTCTTTATCCAAGTTGCTTGGTTTCCTACCCCGGTATTAATTCTGATGTAATTTTGATTGGTTGGGTAGTTGAAACCCTATGCCCTAGCTGTCTGTAGCTTGTTGCAACCCATTTTGGGTTCCCATGGCAGCTAGTGGTATAAAGTGTGATGTTTTTGATTTGTTCAAGGTTCCACTCTATTTGGTTCCTGTGGGAAGTAGTGAATTTTGTCGCATTGTAGGAGGCTGAATAGAATTTTTTGATATCTTTTACAGGTTATTGAAGTGGTTGTCTCATTTCTGGTATAGACATGTACATGATTCATCAAACTTAATACAATTACTCTCATGCTTTCATGTCTCTCCTTGGTGTTAGTCTTGTGAGTTTTGGATTTTCTGATCCATTGCATTGGGTTGCCTCTGCATATGTTCTAGTCTTTAGTTCTTGATCTAGGATCAAGTGAAATATACTTCAGATAGGGCATAGATTCATTTTGGTTGTCTACAGAAGGATCTTATAAGCAGTGGGTGGGCTAGGATAGTTGTATTTATGGCTTTGAATCTTTCACAGTAGTTGGTTCATGCTTCTATATTTGCATTTGATGATTTTCCCAATGGATAATGACACTGATCAAGGATTAGTACATTCAGTTGAGTCCAATGTTTGATGGGTTTTGGTTATTTCCGGCATCTTTATAGATCAATACTATTTTAAGTAATACCCTTCACAAGTCCATTTTACCTTGCATAGTAGAGTTGACTCAATGGATACCTGGTTAGTATTTAGTAGTCCTTTACTATGATCTACTTTATGAATCTAGATGTACAGGGTGTGTAGTGAGTTTGAATTGTATCTAGATTAGGTGTACCCACCTTGGTTTTGCAGAGCCAGAAGCAAAAGAGGGCATATTAAGTCCCTATAGCTGGTCCAGTTGCCTTGCAAAGCTCCCACACTTGGAACTAACCACTCCTAACATCAGTCTCAAGGCATATTGGCAGCCTTGAGTGGCGTAAGCATTTTCAAACACCAACAGGTTGTAAGGGGTCATATTATGTGAGGGTGGATTTATTCTAAAAGATGAAAATATTTTTTAATATGTTTTCCCCTTTTTAATTAATTTAAATTGGGTTGAGAACTATTCATAAAATATAATTAAAATCTACATATATTTAAGGTACGGGTTAGAGGGAGAAGTATTTAAATGTAAAATCATTTCTTATGTTATTATAATGTATTGACAAATGATGTTTTTTATAAATTTTTGTCAAATATCATTTATAGAGCATGATTTAGGGGGATAGGGAAGATTTAATAGCTTATCTTTTTAGGATTTCACCTTCCCACCTACTCCTACAAATATGGGAATCTGACATCTAAATTTGAGAGGCATATTTGATGGGCCTTAAATGCAAAATTTTTCCATTTTTGGTGAGGTTAGGGCAATGAATGTAGATTCTTAGGTTTTTTTTATATACCTCTCACTTAGGTGATTGAGGGGAGTTCTCCCATTCTATCTCATCCTAAGATTTGAATGCCTGTAGCTTTGGAGAAGCAAACTGTACTTTGGCTACTTTAAATTCATTGCATAGAAATTATCCTTCTTATTCCTATAGTTTTCTAATTTATTTAGTGGGTCTTATATCATTGTTATTGTGATTAAGGTGAGTCCTTTGCTTAATATATTTTTCATTTTGATGCTCATAAACACTTTTTATTTCCTAAAGTCCTAATCTGTGTGCATTAGAAAGTATTTGGGGTTGTGGAATTCATTTTCCCTTTTCATTTACAACCAGCACCTTATTATTTCTAAGGGAAAATTAGAATTAGGGAGAAGTTGTGATGCTTAGGTTATGTTTCAATTTCATTGTGAGTTTGTTTGCAGTTTGTGGATCTATTCAGTTTGGTGAATCACCTAGTTTAGTTTTAGTCATTTAATTTCATGCACTCTCTCCTCCTTTTCCTCCAAAGTTAGTTCAAGTTTCAAGGTGATTCGAGGGGAAGTCGGCCCCTAATCTAGAGGTCTACTTTCTGATAGGTTACCCATAGCCTAGAAGTAGTCCCATGTTTCACAGGATTGCTAGGTTCTACACTTATCCACATTCAAGTGCAATCCTTAGTGGCAATAGTAGCTTTATGGGAAAATTATTCTTACCTTCTAGAAAATTAACCAGTTTTGTCTTCATCAGATGCTTCATCTTATGATTTAATGGTCTTTTCTTCCTCACCATTTTTGTATTCATTTTGGGCTCTATGTTATGGTGGGATAATTAAGGATCAAAGCCCTTCAAATCATGACCATTTCCAAGATAAAATATCATTATATTCCTGGCAAAGTGAAATAAATATTTTTTGTTGAATTTCAGTACATACCTTGCCAAGCTTCAAAAATTTATCATTAAGGATTTCAACAAACTCATGGTGATCTTCCTAACTGATATGTTGTTTTTATCAGCTCTAACCTGATCATCAATACTAAAAATAGATTCAAAGGTAACCAGCCCCCTTGGAATTTTTTTGGTTTTTAATTGCATAATTTTATCACCATATTATTTTTGTAGTTTCTTTTATTTTCCATGAGAAAACTCACCTTCTTCATTCAAAAAAATCAAAATATGATCATCATTTTCAAAAAATTGTCAACTGAAATTATTGTCTAGAACTGAAGGCCTCACAACCACCCTAACATAATGTTGAACCTGTTAATACAAGTTTTATTATTGAGACAGAAGGGGTGAATCATTAATCACCAAATTCACTAATTTTAAACTCTTTAAATTTTAAGCACCAAAACATTCAGCATCAACTAATATAGAAAGAAACTTTCAAAGAATGTATCCACAAATAATCAATCACACAATGAAGACACCTAATTTTTATCATGGAAACCCAAATGGTAAAAACCATGTGTAGAATTTGGTACCAACTAAAACTACATACTCTTCTAGAATATGCCTTGTGAGGAGCTTACCATATTAAAGGTTTACAAAATCATTGTTAGGTGCTACCTAGTTAATGAATTTTCCTTTAGATCTATTGGGACCTTTTCCCTATTAGGATAATCCTTGTTATAGGACTTTAAACATTCAATACAAATGCCACCTTGTTAGAGGATTTATAATAAAGATCTATTAGGATCCACCCTATTAAGGGATTTCACTTTTACAATGCTTAGAAAGAAACACATGAAAATAATTTGTGAAATTGCACTACCTCTATAAGCTCAGATCCTATTAAGCTTTGAAACTCTTCTCCACACACTATAATTTTCCCTTTCTTGATTGCACTTGATTCCTTCACTTTTTTTGTCACCGAATCCTTCTACAATTTGCAATCAGAAAATAACTTCTTTTTCAACATTCTAATATAAAGGTTTTCTTCTACTGACTTAAAATAAATCCTATGTCTGAAATACCAATGGTTCATATCTAATTAGGTATGATACAATGTATATGACAACTCATAAACCATTTTTCTTTGACCGTGTTAGCTTCCACATGGATTTTACCTTGTAATTTTGACCTTCTTCAAAAGCTTCTTTGACCAAAAGAAACTTCTTGAAGAATCTACCTTAAATACACACCTCTAGAAATGTGATGTCAAGTATTTTCCAAAAATCATGTAACTACTTTACTACTTTACTAAAAGAATCATTGATTCTATTTCCACTTCAAATTTCTTCACCAATTCACAAATCTTTATTACCTATCCAAGAACTTTTTCATGTTTACCTATTCACTCTATTAATATCACTTCCAGTTAATTAAACTATCTTCATAGGTCACCAATATGAGTCGTAGTTCTCAACATAGTATCTGGACACTGTTATCAATCATATTCTATGACTTCTCCATCAAATACTTTACCAATTTGAAATAACATCCAAATCACTTATTATCTATCACTAACTATTTTAGCAGTTACCTGATTTGATTTCATTCAAACATAACCAACTCAATACATCATATCAAAAGCCATGGTTACAAACTTAGTATCAGAGCACATGAGACATCCTTTCAATGGAATATAAACTTAAGAAACATACTACAACTCATGATTTACTTACACAATATCTGGTAACATACTAAAAACACTAAGTTAATTAGTTGACATCAATGAAAAACTAATAATTGATTCTCCTATCAAATATGTACCAATCTTCATCAATGCAACACTTAGCATCACTGCATCACTTATGATAAAATATCCCCCTTTCTAATTAATGGAAAAACTCACAAAAATCTTAACTTCTCCTCTTATCTTGTAAGTTATACTTGGTAACACTATGTCTCTCTCATGACAATGCTCTTACTGACTTTTACAAAATGTTTCCACTTCTATCTATACCTCTGATCATACATCTTCTCACTCTGTCATATTGATTCATACATATATTATCTATTTATAATTCATATTCACCTATGATAATACATTTGGTCACTCTATCATACTAATTCATACATATATTATCTCTTTATAATACATATTCTCCCTTGCAAACACTCTACATATTCTCCTCCTTTGACAACAATGTCAAATTTGTCTTATCATTCAGTCATCTTGTATTATACTTAACTATTATTTCTTGTTCTTCCCTCACCAATGTATCACAACATCTTACTAAGGCTTCTCCCCCTATGGAGTAGTCCACCTTTACATCAATCCATACATATGATATTCTGATAAACACATATGAACTTATGCAATCAACATCATCCTCTAATTATTTTTAGATAGGCAAATGACCCCTAATATACTTCTGAGATACACAAAGGTATCCTTTGGTAATGGTTTGGTGAACATATCAACAACTTATTCTTTGGTAGGCACATAGTCAATTCTTACCTTCTTCTCATGTACCTTTTCTCTTAAAAAGTGGTATTTTTATTGCAATGTGATTTATCTTTGAGTGCATCACTAGATTCTTGGAAATGTTTATTGCACTAGTGTTATCACAATAGATAACAACTAGTTGTGTGACCTTCTCATGAATTACCTCAAGAAACTATTTTATCCAAATCACTTTCTAACAATTAATAGCAGCAGTAACACACTATGCCTCTATAGTAGATTGAAAAATATAATTCTTCTTTTTACTAGTCTAGGAGACTAGTCTTTCACCAAGAAATAATGCTCCACCACTTGTGCTCTTCTTGTAATCAACATTTCCTACCCAATCTACATCAGTAAACACATTCAAAGACCATACCATCCTTACCATACCATCTAGACCATAATCTTCAATCCCCTTGAGATATCTAAGGATCCTCTTCACTACAATCATATGTGAGTCTTTTAGATTTGAGGAAAACCTTGCAACAATACCAACAACATGAGAAATATTTGGTCTACTGTGAACAAAATATTGCAACTTACTGATCATGGATCTATATAGAGTTTCATTTACCTCTTTGGATTCATCCTCCTTAGAAAATTTGTAGTTTGTGATGATAGGTGTTCCAACTGGTTTTGAGTCATCCATGCCAAAAGAAAATTAGAATCTCCTTTACATACTTGGATTGATTAATGTATATTTCTTTCTTCGCTAAAAGATAATGCAAGTACAGATCAATAATTAGAGGACTATTATATTTGACTTTTACTAAACCAGATATTATGTATGTTGTATTCATAGTAGCCATATTTCAACATGAATAGAAAGAATCACATGTTATGATAGTAAAAAGAATCTTTATATATTTGAAGTGTAAAGAAGATTTTAGATTATGGTATCTAAAGTGTTGATAAATTACTCTGACAACTTATACTATTGTTGATTGAGCCAGATATTTTAATAACATCTGGATTACTAGTGGTGGAGATTATTTCCTTGGCTCCCAATTAGTTTCTTGGTCAAGAAAGAAGTGTGATTTTGTTGCATTATCTATTGTTGAGTCAGAATAAATTACTAAATCCTTGTGTTGTACTCAATTATTATGGATGAAATATACTTTTAAGGATAGTGATATAATATTTGATGAGCTGATCTCAATTATGTGTGGTAATACTAGTGTTATAAATATTTCAAATAATCAAATCCAACATTCTTAAAAAAACATATTTCTATCAGATATCATTTCCTAATAGAGAAGGTGTTGTAAAATGAGGTTAAAATTGAATATATATAAATAAAAAGGAGTTTATTTTTTATATCTTTACAAAATCATTGAGCAAGGATACTTTTGAGTATCTCAAGTAGAAGCTAGGGGTTCTGCCCCTTCCTAGTACTCAATAAATGCACCAATTTATGTAGTAGTCTACTATAATTCATGATTATTCTTCTATGGATTGATTCTTGGTGCTTTCCTCTTAGGGAGATCAAAGTGAGTTAGTAAGGGTGATTTTTGGCCCTTTTCCATTGTTGTCAAAGGGGGAGAAGAATAGAGATTTTTTATGTTAATTCTAATGCTAATATCTTTTGATAGTGATTTTTCTTCTTTGTTATTGATGAATGTTTCCATTAGTGAAAATGGGGGAGATTGTTAGAATGTGATGTTGATGCTATTATTATTGTTTTCATTAATGGTTTTTATTGATGTCAATGTATCCTATGCTTAGATGTGGATTGGATTCTTTGGTGATTCATTAGAGTGTTCTCAAGATGGGGTGCCTTAAATATTTATCTTTAGTCATGTTGATGATGGTACTATTTATCTTGCAACATAATGTGGCTCATTTGTTTGGGTCTGACCCTATCTAGAAAGTGGTTGTAGTGATTTGGTTTAAGTATTTGAGTTGTAACATATATATCCTATATGTTGGTTCCAAAGATCTTGGTGATGTTGTAGCATTCCTTAATGTGTGAGGTGTGTTGTATTGAGAGAGGTGATTCATGTTTCATTCCTTACCACCACGAGAATTATTTAGTATGACCTATTTAAAATTGCACTAGGTTGACCTGTTTCTTGGCATTTCATGGTATAAGAGAGAGATGATTATATTTTTTGTGATATTTTTGTATGCATATGAAGTGAATGCAAATATGAGAATGAAAGATTTATGTATTGATGTATATATGATTTAGTGCAGCCGATAGTAGACTTTTATATCATTTTTATGTTGTTGATTGTTCATGACAATGACTTCAATGGTAGATTCATCTTTATTTCTTATATTTTTGTAGTGAGCCTAGCTATTTCTAGGTGTAATCACCTAAAATTGGTCTAGTGGAACTTAAACCCTGTTTTGATCAAATTGCCTCTATTTAAATCCTAAATTTCAAAGGCATATTTACAAGAAATAATTGTACAGAGTAACCCTTAAAATCCCCTTTGAATAATTAAATAAAAATCAAAAATCTTATATCAAGCTTGTACTATGGTCTTATTTCTAGAGCTTGCATATTTGTTTAGTCTCCATAACACTACTTTTAATATAAAGTTCCTACACATTTATTAAAATAACCCATTCACATGTGTGCACATACTTAATCTTGATTAATTAGCAATCAAAAGGGATTTGTACTTTCCAGATTACTATTTTGTCTTATTCTACCTAACATTTTCCTTTTACCTCTTAATACTCATCACTCATCTCTACCTAACCTTATTGTTACCCCAATTTCCATCTACATGCAAATTTGGCTAAAACCTATTCCAAAATCTCTATTTTTACCCTGCCAGGCATCGCTAAAAATTTCATCAGTTTATGTCCTTCCTTCTGGTCTCTACAATTTGTTTCATTCCCTAGTCTGCAGGTAAAAAATTCATAAAACTAGCCATTGGAGGCATAAAACCCTGAAAACCCTAAGCCTTCATTCTAATTCCTTGTTACTTTATTCGCCACTTTAGTTCTTAATTCTCCATGTGTGCTTTCCATTCATTGGCTGGTCGCTAGTTCTCCAAGTCAGTCGGTGGTTACCTTTTCCTTTTGGTAATTTAGTGAATGCCTTTTTCACATAATACCCCAGTGTTTCATGGTTAAGTCCTCAATGGTTAGTGACTCAGTGAGTTGTTAACTCCCCTTCAGTTATGTGTTTGCTAAGAGGTCCCGCGGTCTTTTTATGTGGGGTCCTCGGTTAAAAGATCTAATGGCTATCTGATGATCTAAAGGGTTTGTGTTAGAGCATCAAATCATGTGTTGACCATCGATTCCCTTTCAATCACGTGCTGTAGTGTGTCAGTGGATCTGATGCCATGTCATCCTATGTGGAAGCTCTTGATTGGTTGAGAGATGATGATTTGTAAAGAATGTCAGAGCAGACCTGGAAGATTGTGTTCCTTTTAATCCTATGGTTGGCACATGATCTCATGGGTTGTGTCAAAGCCATGAGATTATGTGCCGACTGTCGATTTCACTTTTTTGTCAGAGCCTTGTGGGTGGGTCCTCATTTTTTGATGTGCTCATTTTCTATTGGTCCACATAATGATGACTAAGATTTGTTAGTGGGGCCGTGTCAAAGTCTCTATAGGGATGTCAGAAGGATGAAGATCGTGGCTGGCATATCTTCATGAAGAGGTTTTCTAACACATGTGATCTTGCACCTATCATTAGATCTGCCAAATGTTTAGGTCCTGTCAGTGGGTCTAATGCCAGCTCAAGATGACATGCCATCTTTTGATTGGTCAAAGTAAAGAGAAAATCTATGGGACCATGTTGCCAAGTATGCTGACTTGCTCAAAGGTGATTGGTTGTCGCGTGCTGATGAAGACTTCTAGGTGGACCGATGTGTCAGTGGGGTCATGGCTTAATGAATATCTACAAAAAGCATATGATTTGAAGAAATATTCGGTAGTCATGAGATCATGCACCTATTGTTAGATTGGAATCTAGTTCTCAGTGGGGCCATTGTCAAAGCTTACTGAGGTGTTTGCTGACAGAGCAGCCAGAGAAAATAAAAGAATGCCAAGTGGCATAAATGGGCCCAAGCTTGAATGGATTTCATGAATGACACAATTCTTCACTCGCATGGTCACCGAATGACTTAAAGGAAGAAGGGCTTGAGGTGGGTCCAAATATGCTGACATGTTGATTTGCTCATTTCTCATTGGCTGCTAGCTTCCATGGTGGTTTTGACTTGTCAGAAGGGTTTTAAAGTTGTTTTCTTAGCATATCATGGTCGTTCATTTTCCAGGAAATAAAAGGATATTGACAATCACATTTTAAAATGACCAGCTAACCGTTAATTTTTCAAATTCAAATAGTTCTAAGAGGGTTTTTTGCTAGTATTTGATTTGTAGGCCATGAGCGGTGACGTAGTTCAGGGAATTTATGTCTCTGAGACATTTGTAGTTAAAGGAAGATGATAAGGAGGTCTGGGCAGCTGTAATGGGTTATTTCTTGTCTCAGAAAGGTATCAGTTATGCATTCATGGCAAGATTTTATGTAGGAAAGTGGATGAATCCAGGTCACTTGTCTGCAGGTTGATGTAGTATAGGGATGGGCACACAAACTTGAGGTCTGATTGGCCATAATGTTACAGAGATATATTCATGATCAGGCTTGGTTGAGTTAGGGTTAGTTATTATTGCAAATTTTTGTAAACCCTAGTTAGGTTTTAACTCCTACCTACGTGCAAAAAGAAGAGATGTATATATTGTATTTTTGGACCTTTTGAGCTCAAAGTTGGACAATTGTAAAAAGAATATCATTTTTCTTAAGGGTCATATGTGGTATTATCCCTACCCTCTGGCTTATACAGTTGTAAATCTTTCATTGATAATTAGAATATTGCAGAGGTATTTTGTGACAATTCTTCATGTCCCTATACTTCCTTGTTCTGATTATCTCTTTGTGAATTGAAGTATATGATGTTTCAGTGATATCTTAGGGTTCTTGATCCCTCTCTCTTTATGCAACTATTGTGTGTTATTGTGGATGATTGGATGTGAATGCTTTTGTGGGTATACTTCAACCCCCTAACAATCTTGTCTCATTCCTATGCCGAGTTGCAGAGGTGAATGCTTTTTTACAGGTCATAAATTGTGTCTAAATCCCTTAGGAATGCTATTGTTTGTGAAATCCTTTCTTTCCCTAAATAGCCTCTTTCTATTTCAGACCCTTCTATGAAATACTTATGAAAGCCTATTTAGTGAGTTGTGATCTCGTAGACCTAAGTTGTTCATTATTTTCATCCTCTATACTAAGATCCAAACCCTAATTTTGGTGTATCACCTAGTAGGTAGTTTTCTTTCAATATATTTCCCTTTCCAAGCATTCCTTTTATCTCTTTCCCTCAAAAGATTTACTTTTCATGTCTAAAAGCAAATTAAGGTGATTATCCAAGAGGAACCAGCCTAGAACCTAGA
Organism: Chamaecyparis obtusa; assembly: GCA_027943335.1. Taxonomy (NCBI): domain Eukaryota; kingdom Viridiplantae; phylum Streptophyta; class Pinopsida; order Cupressales; family Cupressaceae; genus Chamaecyparis; species Chamaecyparis obtusa. The sequence continues at coordinate 482,634 of BSBK01003762.1, forward strand.
GGTTTCATCTCAGTTAGCATAGGTCCCACAACCTAGAGATGATTCCCATGTTATACTAGGTTATCAAGACTACAAGAGCTTGAAACAAGGGTGCAAACTTAGTGTATAACAATTCTGGCACGCCTGGTGGGACCACACAAGAAGTTCATTGTTTGAAGATTATGTCATCTTTGATATAAAAATTGCATAATACCAACTTTTATAAGTGTTCTATCAAGTATATCTAGTGACTCCACTGATTTCAAAGATCTAGGCCAACCTTATTTAAGGCTTATGAGAAAGATTGAGACTAGGAGCTCAAAGCCCACTAAATTTTTAGAGTTGCCCTCAAAGGGAAGTCATAAAGGCAGGTCAACTCAAAGAACATCCCATAGAAGGAGAGTTCAATCAACACCACTGGATACCTCAGAAAGGAGACCTTTTCCCTTTCATTCCAGAAGAAGAGATAGATCTCTAACTAGAGATCTAGAGGAAGATTCAAATCCAGCAGCAAATACAGCTCATATAGTTGTTAATCTTCAGATTCCAACTCCTGCAATGGCTAGACAGTTTGCCTATGCACCTTTCAACTAGGGGAGTCCATTAGCCTTTGCTCAACATCATGATGTGCCCTTGGTGGCACTAAAGAGTATACCTAATTTCATAGGTGAAGGGTAGACAACTACTTTTGAGCACATAAGAGATGTGACCACCATCTGCAGCATACACAACATAACTTAAGAAGATGTGGCCACAAAATTATTAGCAGCCTCTCTAAAAGGTAAGGCTCTTGAATGGTTTAGAACTCTAACTGTTGGTTCTATTACTTCATGGGATGAGTTAGGAGATGCCTTAAGTAAACACTTTGAGGATAAATCAGATAACTTGTCTCCAGTTGAGTAGTTAACAACTATTAAGAGAGATCCTAAAGAAAAAATGACAGATTACAATAGTAGATTCCTCAAAACATGGAATAGAATTCCAATTTCTATGAGACCATCAGCTGACCATGCTTTTCTATATTACTTATAAAGCTTTAATGGTCAAATTTCTATCATGATCCAGTCTATGGGTGGTACTTCTTTACCCCAAGCTTTTGACATAGATGTCAAGGCTGCAAATTCTTTAATCCAAGTAGGCATGATTGCTAGAAGGCCACCCATGCCCATTTTTCCTAGCCTTCAACCCATTGCACCTACACAAGTACCCCCATTCATCCCTATTCCCACCATATTAGGACCTCAAGCTAGTACTAGTGGTCAGGAGCTAACAGCTAGTTTCTCTCAAGAGCTACAAGAAATAAAGAATAGCCAACAAAGTAGTCAACAAGAAATGACAAACTTGTTGTAGGCCTTGACTAAAGAGGTCACAAATTTAAAGAAACAAGGTCAAGGAATCGGACCACCCTTTCAGCCACAAGGCCAAGGTCCTAGTCAGCAATACCAAAATCAAGGATAGCCTTACGAACAAAATAGGCCACCATACCAAGGAGGGTATCAAGGACAAAGACAAAGTTTTAATCAAACACCATTCCAACCATATAACCCTGCACCTCTAAATTCTGCAAACCAAGTGAGGGATATGGTTCCTAGTCAAAATAATGTGGCTATGGATAATGAATGGTGTTTTCCTTGCAATCAGCCTTATCATCAGGCCACATGTTCAAATGGATGGATGAACCAAGCTCTAATGGTTCAACATGCCTCATAGGCTCAATCAGAGGTTTCATCTAGTGGGTCAGTGCCTCAACAAGAATCACAAGAGCATGAGACTGCTCTCTTTAATTGGGAACAACCAGACTTCAATAGAGTCAATGATGAAGTTTCTTTTGTTGCTTATACAAGAGAAAATAGAAGAACTCAAGACATGGAGAGAGAATATTTTAATGCTAAAGCCACTACATCTATAGAACCACTATAGCAAGCTACTCCCATCACACCTAAGGAGACTCCTATCATTACAAGCAAAGGCCAATATTCTAAAGAAGTGGAGCCCATCATAGTGAAAGCACAACAAAGAGTACACACTGTGACACCTTTTAACATTATAGACAACATGAAGAAGGTGAATGTTACCATGTCCATGTGGGACTCTTTGGCTCTTCTAGGACAGCCTAAAATTTTGAAGAAGGTCATGACTGAGGTGACAACTCCTCAACCTACAAAAGAAACTACAAAGCCAGTGTTGGTTATAACTGATCAAGAAAAGGAGGCTCCAAGTAGAAACTCCAAAGGAAATGCCACACAAGGTAGGAACTCAAAACCACCTCCCTTTTATGTATCTTTAATCATTGGAAAATCTTTAGTGCATAATTGTATGGTGGATAGTGGAGCTACTAGCACTGTAATGCCCAAAAAAGTATCTGACCAATTAGGTGTAATATATGAACCCTTCCAAAAGAAGGTTACCCAACTTGATGGATCCTCAATCAATACTATAGGTGTAGCTAAGGATACCAGTCTAATCCTACATGCTATTCCTAATTTTTCCATCCTCCTTGATATATACATCATAGATCTCCCCGCATTATTTTCTATATGTCTTTCAAGGGAGTTTACAGCCAAGATAGGAGGGTACTTATCTTCTGACTGGTCTCACATGCTATTTCATACAAGATATGGGACCAAGGTCACCATTAAGTCAAAACCATTGGTAGCACACCATATAGAGCCATATGTATCCAATGCCATCAATGTAAATTGCCCCATATTTGATAACGGTGACTTCTGAGCCATTAGTGAAGCAGACACAAAGATAGAAAGTATCCCTGATATTTTTCTAGATGAAAGAGCTTCAGAAGCCCAAGAAAGCCTTGTTTGGGATTTTGGTTTCGAAAGTTATTTAATATAAGAAGGTGGGGTCATAGAGCCAAGCCTTCTCAAGGAAGCTACTAATTTAGATGATTAGAGCAATCAGGTTTGGGAACTATTTTTTGATGGAGCTAGAAGTAGACATGGTTCTAGTGGTGGTGCTATGCTAGTGTCCCCAAAAGGAGAAAGGTATTATACTGCCTTTAGATTTAGTTTCTCCTACACTAGAAATACTGCTGAGTATGAAAGCCTAGTCAATGGACTAGAGTGGGCTAGAAAAAGAGAGCTTAAGGCCTTAAAATTTTATGGTGATAGTGAGTTAGTTGTCAGCCAAGTAATAGGGATAAGTGCAACAAAAAATGATGTCATGAAAGTATACAAACATAGAGTTTGGGATTCAATTGAAGATTTTTGTGCTTTCAATATTGTTGCTATCCCTAGGAAGCTCAACCAAAATGCAGATAGGTTAGCTGCTGTCAGATCTTAGTATGACATTCCAAATGGCATTTCAAAAGAAATGGATCAATAGCATATCGAAGTGATTGTCAAACCCTCTATTCCTGATAATGATGTCAATTGGCAAGTGTTTGACAATGATGAACAAATTCTACAATTCTTCTTTGAAGAAGATGTTTTTTTAGAGTACAATCAAGATAGGCTATCACAAAACTATGGTGTTCAGGTAATACAACTGAAGTCTAATAAGATGCCTAGAGGTCTTGTTACATTAGAGACTGTCTTCAACAAGGATGATGAAGTTAAGAAGATAAAGCTGGCCTGGTAGTTCAACAAGAACATTGTGTTGAATTAGAGTTGGAACTAGGTAATAGCTTACAATTTGGGAAGGTAAACACTAAATTCCAAAACCAAGATTACATCCAATTATTCAAAGAATTTAGTGATATATTTGCATGGCAATATGAAGACCTCAAGGGTTTTGATCCTGCCCTTGCTCAGCACACTATTAAGTTAGAGCCTAATGCCAAACCAGTAAGGAAAAAGCAAAGGCCTGTTAATCCCAAGCTTGAGCCACTTATGCATAAAGAAGTACTCAATCTAATAGAAAGTGGTATCATCTACCCCATCAAGCATACTATTTAGGTTTCCAACCTTGTTCCTATCAGGAAGAAGAATGGGGAGTTGAGGTTATGTGTTGACTTCAAGGATCTTAACAGGGCCTCTCTAAAAGACCGCCATCCATTACCCTCTATAGAAAAAATATTACAATGTGTCTCTGGATCTAAGAGATTTTCATTATTGGATGGCTATTCAGGATACAATCAGATCTTGGTTAATGAAGAGGATCAATACAAGGCTGCATTTACAACCAAGTGGGGAACCATGGCTTATCAAAAGATGCCCTTTGGTTTGTCAAATGTAGGTGCTAATTTTCAAAAGGTGATGGATATGGCCTTTAAGAGCCTCATGTACAAGTTTGTACTGGTCTACTTAGATGATATAACTATCTATTCAAAGCATGCAGCAAACCACATCAAGCATTTGAGGTAGATCTTTGAAAGATGTAGAGAATTTGGGATATCTCTTAATCCCAAGAAGTGTATGTTTGTAGTTCATGAAGGAAAATTGTTGGGATATGTAGTATCCAAAGAAGGGATCATAGTAGATCCTGAGAGAATTGTAGCTATCCTAGAGCTACCATTTCCACATCACAAGAAAAGTCTCCAATCTTTCATAGGAAAAATTAACTTTGTTAGGAGGTTCTTGCCTAACATTGTAGATTTACTAAAGCCTTTGACAGTAATGTTAAAGAAGAGTTCAGCTTTTAGTTGGACCAAAGAAGGGAAAGCCAATTTCTAGGCTATCAAAGAGGCCTTAATAGAGGCTCCTGCTCTCCTAAACCCAAACTTCAGTAAGGATTTTATCCTTTATGCTTATGGGGGTCATGATGCTATATCTACAATGTTGACCCAAGAAAATTCACATGGGTTGGAGCAGCCTATAACTTTCTTTAGCAAAGGTTTAGAGGAGTATGAGCAAAGATACTCTTTTGTAGAGAAACATGTACTTGCTATGGTAAAGAGCCTTAAAAATTTTAGATATTTATTGACCCATAACAAGGTACACTTGAAAGTTACTCATCCAAGTGTCAAAGAATTTTTGCTTTCCAAGGACCTAAATGAGAAAAGAGCTGGTTGGATCACCAAGGTGATGGAATATGACATAGATGTTCAAACTACCAAGTTGGTTAGAGGGAGAGGTCTTTGTGAACATTTGGTAGAGGATGAAAGTTCAAAGAAATCAGAGCAAATAGATGCATCTCTGGTGGTGCATTCTATAGAAGAACAAGCCAAGACAGCAAGCTGGTTGCCTAATATGATCAATTATTTGAAGACAGGACAATGCCCTGCAGGTTTTGATTCATCAAAAAGAAGATATTATACATTACAATCTGTTCCTTTTGTGCTGATAGATGAGATTCTTTTTAGAAAGGATCATAGTGGTGTCCTTTTAAGATGCATAGATTTAGAAAAGTTAGTTGATGTTCTATTTGAGTTTCATGATGGACCTTCTGGAGGTCACTTTTCTCCTAGGACTACTGCTTTTAAAATCATGAGGGCTGGATACTATTGGCCATCTATCTTTAAGGATAGTCATGAGTATGTGAGGAAATGCATCAAGTGTGCCATGTTTGTAGGAAAAGAAAGGCTTGTAGCCTTTCCCCTACAACCAATCAGACTAGAGAAACCTTTCATGAAGTGGTGTATAGACTTCATTGGCATGATCAATCCTCCATCTAGTGTAGGACATAAGAGGATAATCACTGCAATAGATTATTTCACTAGATGGATAGAAGCAATTTATTTAAAAGAAGAAAATGAGAATTTTGTATTGAGTTTTTATGATGACATAATCCATAGATTTGGCATTCTAGATTCCATAATATCAGATAATGCATTAGCATTCATAGGCCTCAAAGTCTTAGAGTGGGCAGTCAAGAATGGCATCTATCTGAATACTAGTTCAAATTATTACCCTCAAGGCAATGGTTTAGCAAAATCAACAAATAAGAACTTGATTAGGATAATCAAGAAGACTCTGCAAGACAATCAGAGAGATTGGCATACAAAGTTGAAGTATGCCTTGTGGCTAGAAAAAATTACCCCAAAGAAGATCATTAGGAACTGTCCTTATGTGTTAGTGTATGGCAAGGAGGCTAAGTTGTCCATTTCAACTAAGTTACCAGCTCTGGACTTGGCCACTCAATATGCTCTATTTGAAGAGGGAGATCCTTTACAGATCAGATATGCTCAGTTGATGGAGTTAGAAGAGCTCAAAGACAAATCCATGAAAGATATGGAGTTCCATCAGATTCAGACAAAGAAGAACTTTGATAAAAGAGCCAGGATCAGAAATTTCAAAGTTGGAGATGTAGTTCTCAAATGAGATGAATTCAGATCCAAGCCTGGCAGACATACCAAATTTCATTCATTTTGGGGTGGACCATTTGTTATAATAGAGTGCAAGGGATCCAATGCTTTCCAGCTATCAAATCTTGAAGGATTTGCCTTGCCAATCTCAGTCAATGGATTCCACTTGAAGCCCTACTTTGAGGTTAATCCATCTCTATAAATTTTTGCAAATATGTTTTTCCCCTACTTTCTTTGCCTATTTTCTAGGTTAGTTTCCTTCTTTTCAAGAAGTGCATGTGCACAATTTTGTCTCTCTAGTCCCAATTTTGCCTCTCTGTCAAAAAGTTTTGCGTTCCTGAGATGACCCCATGCCCAATGAATATATCAAGGCCACTGGCTTTCCATGTCTAGCAGGTTGACATCCAGCAGAAATTGCCAAAATGTTACCCCAATTCCCATGTACATGGAAATTTGGCTAAAACCTATTCAAAAATCTTTGTTTTTACCCTGCCAGGCATCCCTAAAAATTTCATGGGTTTATGTCCTTCCTTCTGGTCTCTGCAATTTGTTTCATTCCCTGGTCTGCAGGTCAAAAATTCATAAAACTAGCCATTGGAGGCATAAAACCCTGAAAACCCGAAGCCTTCATTCTAATTCCTTATTACTTTATTAGCCACTTTAGTTCTTCATTCTCCATGTGCACTTTCTATTCATTGGCTGGTCGCTAGTTCTCCAAGTCAGTCGGTGGTTACCTTTTCCTTCTAGTGATTTAGCGAATGCCTTGTTCACATAATACCCTAGTGTTTCATGGTTAAGTCCTCAATGGTGAGCAACTCAATGAGCAGTTAACTCCCCTTCAATAGCGTGTTCACTAAGAGGTCTAACGGTCTTTTTATGTGGGGTCCCCGCTTAAAAGATCTAACGGTTGTCCGATGATCTGAAGGGTTTGTGTTAGAGCATCAGATCATGCATCGACCATCGATTCCCTTTCAATGAAGTGTTGTAGTGTGTCAGTGGATCTGATGCCACATCATCCTATGTGGAAGCTCTTGATTAGTCGAGAGATGATGATTTGTAAAGAATGTCAGAGCAGGCCTGGAAAATTGTGTCCCTTTTAATCCTACAGCTAGCGCATGATCTCATGGGTTGTGTTAGAGCCATGAGATTATGCGCCGACCATCAATTTCACTTTGTTATTAGAGCCTTGTGGTTGGGTCCTCATTTGCTGATGTGCTCATTTTCTATTGGTCCACATAGAGATGACTAAGATTTGTCAGTGGGGTCATGTCAAAGTCTCTACAGGGATGTCAGAAGGATGAAGATTGACGTCTGGCATATCTTAGCAAAGAGTTTTTCTGACGCATGTGATGTTGCACCCACCATTTGATCTACCAAATGTTTAGGTCCTATCAGTGGGTCCAATGCCAGGTCAGGATGTTATGCCATCTTTTGATTGGTCAAAGTAAAGAGAAAATCTATGGGACCGTGTTGCCAGGTATGCTGACTTGCTCAAAGGTGATTGGTTGTCATGTGCTGATGAAGACTTCCAGGTGGACTAATGTGTCAGTGGAGTCATGGCTTAATGAAGATCTATGGTGGGTGTATGATCTAAAGGAATATTTAGTGGTCATGAGATCATGCACCCGCAATTAGATTGGAATCTAGTTATAAGTGGGGCCATTGTTAGAGCTTGCCGAGGTGTTTGCTGACAGAGTGGCCAGAGAAAATAAAAGAATGCCAAGTGGCATAAATGGACCCAATCTTGAAAGGATTTCATGAATGAAACATGTCGATTTGCTCATTTCTCATTGGCCATTGACTTCCACGATGGTTTTAACTTGTCAGAAGGGTTTTTAAGTTGTTTTCTCAGCATATCATGGTTGTTCATTTGCTGGGAAATAAAAGGATATCGATGGTCACATTTTAAAATGATCGGCTAGCCATTAAGTTTTCAAATTCAAATAGTTCTAAGAGGGTTTTTTGCCAGTATTTGATTTGTAGGCCATGAGTGGCAAGGTAGTTCAGGGAATTTATGTCTCTAGGACATTTGCAGTTAAAGGAAGATGATGAGGAGGTCTGGGCAGCCATCATGGGTCATTTCTTGTCTCAGAAAGGTACCAGTTATGCATTGATGGCAAGAATTTATGAAGGAAAGTGGATGAATCTAGGTTGCTTATTTGTAGGTTGATGTAGTATAGGGATGGGCACGCAAACTTGAGGTCTGATCGGCCATAATGTTGCAGAGATATATTCATGATCAGACTTGGTTGAGTTAGGGTTAGTTATTATTGTAGCTTTTTGTAAACCCTAGTTAGGTTTTAACTCCTACCTACGTGTAAAAAGAGATGTATATATTGTATTTTTGGAGCTTTTGATCTCAGAGTTGGACAATTGTAAAAAGAATATCATTTTTCTTAAGGGTCATCTGTGGTATTATCCCTACCCTCTAGCTTATATAGTTGTAAATCTTTCATTGATAATTAAAATATTGCAGAGGTATTTTGTGACAATTCTTCATGTCCCTATACTTCCTTGTTCTGATTATCTCTTAGTGAATTGAAGTATATGATGTTTCAATGATATCTTAGGGTTCCTGATCCCTCTCTCTTTCTACAACTATGGTGTGTTATTGTGGATGATTGGATGTGAATTATTTTTTGGGTATACTTCAACCCCCTAACAATCTTGTCTCATTCCTATGGCGAGTTGCAGAGGTGAATGTTTGTTTGCAGGTCATAAATTATTTCTAAATCCCTTAGGAATGCTATTGTTTGTGAAATCCTTTCTTTCCCTGAATAGCCTCTTTCTATTGCAAACCCTTCTATGAAATACTTTTTGAAGCCTATTTAGTGAGTTGTGATCTTGTAGACCTGAGTTGTTCATTATTTTCATCCTCTATACTAAGATCCAAACCCTAATTTTAGTGTATCACCTAGTAGGTAGTTTTATTTCAAGTCATTCCCCTATCCAAGCATTCCTTCTATCCCTTTCCCTCAAAAGATTTACTTTTCATGTCTAAAAGAAAATTAAGGTGATTATCCAAGAGGAACTAGCCTAGAACTTGGAGGTCTCATCTTAGTTAGCATAGGTCCCACAACCTGGAGATGATTCCCATGTTATACTAGGTTATCAATACTATGAGAGCCTGAATCAAGGGTGTAGACTTAGTGTATAACACTTACATCTCCTTTTTCCTCTTCATCTTAGCCACTCAGTTTTTTGCCTCTTAATCTCCACTCTGCATTCTTTTGGCAATTCCTTTAAAAGGAAGCTCTTCCCTTACTCAAGGGTCCACTTTGTTTTGCATTCTAAGTTTTATCTTGTAATCTTTTTATCTTACATAGTCCTAATCTTGATCATTTGCATCTTACCTTTTGGTGAATTTAGCTTTCTTGAATTCTCTTGTATTCATAGAGTACTTTTGCTAATTTGAATTCTTAGTAGCTCATAGCTTAGCTTCATTTCTAGCTTAATCTTGCATTGTTAATCTAGTTTCCTTTCTTGCATTGCTTTATAGGATAGCTCTTGCATTCTCATTCTAGAATAACTAGTTTCTTCCAACCGTTCTAGCTTGACCTCTCATTTGTATTTTTTCATCTTCCATTTTGTAGTAGACAAGTCACTAATCCTTGATGCCAATTTGATGAGCATCATGAGAAGGATTAAACTTTCTTCAACTAGGAATTTATAAACCACTTCTTGATATTTCCTCTTGCATGGATTCTCTCAAGTGTAATGGTTTATAGAAGTGTGTCACACTTTGATCACACATTTTTGGTGCCCAATGTGGGGATAGACTTACATTTTTAGCTTTTTTTCTTGCATTTTCAGCTTTTTGGTGTCGCAAGTTTGTCTTTTTGTTTTTTGCGAGATAGAGAATCATACAAAATTCCATATTATTCCTGGGTGACATTCCAATATACTACCAAGTGAAATTTCTCAATTTCTAGAGGATCATTCTACTTCTCTAAGAAATATTGTCTCCTTATGAGGGAAATATCATTTTGCCTCTGTATGGTATATCATTCTGCACTGAAATATCATCTATCTTCTTTAAGGTATATCGTATGGATTTATGACAAACTGTGAAATGTCACTGATATTCAATTGATGTCACAGTCTAAATTTTTAGCTGAATTAGTTTTTTTTAACTTTCATTTTCTTATTTTCTAGTTTCTTAACAATATCTAACAAGTAATATTTTAGGGTTATTGGTTTTATTTTCATACTTTTTGTGTGCTAACTTGTTTTTTTGTAGGACGCTTGTCAAAGACTCATCTTCAAACTACTAAACATTGGCTTTGTAGCTTTCCTTGTGTATAACCTAAATATGTGCCTTTAATTTAGCCTCACACTTCAACATATTCATTATTCCTCAGTTAGAGACAAGAATGAATATGAGATCATTCATCTTGCCTTTCTAGATGATTCAACCTGTTACCTACTATCTAGATACAGTTCAAGATTTTTCTTAGAATCGAGAGTCCAGCAACCATAGACTAGCACTAGAACGGAGGATTTAATTTAAAGAAAAGTGTAGTTATTCTAGAATGAGTATGTAGGATTAATCTAGAAATGAAGTATGACTATTAATATAATAAAAATAAAAGTAAACTAGATTAAGAAAAGAAGTGCATATTTAATCTAAGCATGATATATTTATCTAGAAATGATTATTACACTAAGAATGAAAGCTTTGAATGCAAATGAATTGAGATGATAATGCAACAGAAATTCGTTGCTCAAAAATTGGGATCTTTGAATGAGAAATGATGGTTCTTTTATAGAATCCCAGGTTCAATCGATTGTTGAGATTGAACGAGATGAATGGTGAAGATTGGAGGAGAGTTCAATTTAGAATAGAAAGTTTCCCGCAAAGAGATAGTCAACTATTTGTGTTTTTCTTGTGTGGATTAGTTCACTGATTTATTGCACTTTTGGATTCTTAGTTAACTTGATGTTTCCTTTTTTGAATTGAAGAGAGGATTTTGGAGAGAATGTTTAATTTTAATAAATTAAATATGACCTCATAAGTGGATTTCTCAATTATTTGAATAATTAAATTCAATTATTGAAATGAGGATATTTATTTAAAACCAAATATTTATTTAATTCCTTTTTCATGTGTATTTTAGCTAAAGAGGGTGAATTTAATTTAATTAAAGTGCTAGGACTTTATAATTAAATTAATCGATCATAGGGTTTATTTAGCCAATTATAGTTGATATTTAGGAATTAAATATAGCATGTGATGAATGTGGATTTAGATTTTTCTGCATTTGACACTAAGTCAAGTAGAGTCAATTAGAAGATAAAATTGCCTAGTACAATAGGACTTTGATGATTTAGAAATTGGTAGAATGAGACTAAATGCAACAAAATTGGTTAGGATTGCAAGATGCCAATTTTGGGGTATTACATTTTGCCCCTCTTTGAATTGATGTGCAAGCATCAAATTGATTCAAAGAATAGTATGATGTGACAATTGATGAGAGTCTTAGGATTATCTCTAGAATGAAGCTTAACCCTTGGAAGTCAAGGTTAGATTTCCAAGACACCGATTAGATCAAGTTGTAGAACCATCTCTAGAATGAAGCTTGATTCTCTGAAGTCTAGGTTAGATTATGAAGACATCGGTCAAATTACCACTTTTAATAAGACTATCCCCTAAACAAGGCTCAATGTTTAGGAGTCAGGGTTAGATTACCCCAATACTCATCGATTTAAATGATAACTGATATAGATTTTTAGGACTATCTCTAGAATGAAGCCTAGTCCTTCAAGACCAAGGTTAGATTGCCTAGATATCAGTTAAAAAGAGCTTTTGAGAGCCATCTCCAGAATGAAGCTTGACTTTCAAGGATCGAGGTTAGATTTCCCCAATACCTAATAGATATTTTGAGAACCATCTCTAGAATGAAGCTTGATTCCTAGGAATCTAAGTTAGATTGCTTAGATACCTATAGATATCTCAAGAACCATCTCTAGAATGAAGCTTGATCCTCGGGGATCTAAGTTAGATTGCTTAGATACCTAGTAGTATGATGACAAGATGTAAGGCATAGAGATGCCCCTAGTGGTTCAAGATTGTGGAACATCTAATTTTGATCGTGAGGTACAAAAAAATAAACATGCCCCAAGTGATGGGATACCCCTAGCGATGAGGACTTTGACTAAGATCAGATTGATTCGAGATTGATTTGATAAGATTCAATGATGCAATCATCCTACCCCCTCAGGAGAGAAATTGAAAGATGACTCATTATATAGGTGATTAACAGCAATAGGTTGCAGATAGAGATATAGTCAGAGGTTTAGAAGAACTCATAATAGATTACAGAAGGATCAAGAAGATTTGAAAGTGATTTAGACTGATTTGAAGGTCTAGTTGACCAAGTTTGACCAAGGTTGACCAAAAGTGACTAGATTTGACTTTTGAGTAAAAAGATGAAGAAGTCAAGAAAATGATGATGAGATGTGATTGTGTCAAGAATAAGACATCACAAGGTCGACTGCACAAGCATTCAATCACATCGATCTAAGAAATGTTAAAACACAATTTTGAGCTATGTAGAGATATTAGATTTTGATTTCGATCCCAAAAATGGATTCAAAGTAGTCAATCTAGCTAAGGGTGAAGTTTTCACACAAAATAGAACACTTTTGAAAATTAGGTCAAAACCTATATAAGGCCCAAAAGGGTGATTTTCAATTCATTTTAAACTTTTAACTTTTGGTGATTAGAGAGCTCTGAGCAAGAATGGTGAATGTTCGAGTGAAGTTGCATAGGTTCGAGCACTCCAAACGCCACAGTTGGTCGGTGACATATGACCCACCTGTGAATAGTCGATAATGTGCCTTCCATTTTGATTTGTTTACACATTTAAGATAGATTTAGATATTTTTAGCATGTTTTAGGGGTTAGGTCATAGGAACTCACGTGAGAATAGAGGTTCCTCATGTGGTTCAGCGAAGAATCTCATGTGAGAGAGTAGCCAAAAAGTAATTTCTCATGGGAGCCTCTCTACAAGCTCACACAAGAATGACCTAGAATTCACGTGGGAAAACCCTCATCGGGAAGATCTCTCACACAAGATGATGTGTAGCCTTGCACAACTAAGAAATGTCACATGGAAGTCCTACTTCCTCGCACAGGAATCCACAATAAAGAATAAAATCTCTAAGTTAGAATTTGCATGTAAACAGCTGAGTAGTTCATTTGATAGCTAGTATTAGGATATGTGCATAGAGTCAAATTCATTTTTTCATTAAAATCATCATGATTGTGATCGGTTACTGATCGTGTGTTGTCACTTGCATTGTAGGTGGACTTCCCTAACATTGTGTTCCAATCTCATCACCGAGTGATAGGTGAGGTTGTAAGGTAGTTAGACGATGCTAAGGCTACCCATATAAATGGATTAGACCTATCATATTTGTGTGATGTACTTGACATTTGGGTAAATCATGGGCTTCTGGGTTCACCCATCAAGTGTTTCCATTTGGAGATGAACACATTTCATTTACCATAGGAGGAGATGACAGTGACACCAAGGGACATCTAGAGGATCCTCAGAGTATCATTTTATGGACCCCATGTCGAGCATGACATGTAACCATAGGCAGGAATAGTAGCACTGAAAGACATCTTTCAAGATGATCTAGTCATGGGTCAAGCGATCCCCTAGGAAGATCTTATCAGGGAATATCAACCAAGGAATAGGTTAGCAGTGGTTTTAGCAACATTCCTGGGCTACTACTTGATGCCAAACAGAGGACAACATGGGATGGAGTGTGGTTTGGGATGGATGTTGCAGAGGATGCTAGGGTAACCAATTCATTATGGGTGGGTTCAGTGCATGCTAGCCCAGATGTACCATGAGATGCATGAGATTGTGTATCAAGAGGTCATGAGCATGGCAGTAGGAGTGTTTGTCTTACAAATATGGGCCTAGGAGTATCTCCCTATATGCAAGCCAGTGTTCCAGGATACACAATAGCCATTAGAGCCATTATATATATATATATATATATATATATATATATATATATATATATATATATATATATATATATATATATATATAGACACACACACACACACATACACACCTAGCATGCACTGGGTAAGACTGAGTAGTGTTGAGCTCAGCTTGATGACATGGTGGTATTTTTCTAGAGACTATGGATAGGCACTGAGGTATGGGATGATGTGAGGCATGAGCTGGGATATATGTTTAGCTTGCTAGTATTGATTGGTTAGTCAATCTTGATCATTGAGGTGTTCCCATTGACATAGGTGATGCAATAATTTGGTAGGCCATAGGACATCTCTCAGGAGTACTGTTCATACACCTACTTCTTCAATGAGATGAAGAAGGGATAGGGTACGAGATTAGATCTGGAGCATTCTATGATCGATGCACGGGTAGCACTAGCCCGGTGGGATTATATGGAAGTAGTAGTAGATGGTGGGATGACAATAGCATATCGAGATCACTTAGGTACGCATCCATTCCCTTAGTTCACAAATCTAGTTGGTATGGGGGCACCAACATAGGTGGTACAAAACAAGAAGCTTAGCCACCACCACAACAAGAGTAGGCTCAGTAGTAGGTACCTTGATAGAGGGTTACACAAGTATCCATTCCCACTTGACATATGAGGATAGATCTTGGTGCTAGCAATGGTGGATCTCAATAGAGATCAGGGAGGTAGAGGACTAACAAGCACTACAAAAGTCTCCTGAGAAGGAGGCATAGGTCGAGGGTGGTGATGAGGTTATGCAGGATCAAGCTGCACAGTGTCCCCCTCCAGGAGGCACAGTCGCATAGCTATAGGAGGCACTATGGAGGAGGTGAGATAGGGTGTAGAAGGCACATAGGGAGTTGGGTAATCTCTACATATAGGTCATTGTTTGAGATACCCACCTGGTAGAGAGAGATCGGGAGAACGGTGAGCTGCGGGAGGATCTAGTGAGGGCACGGAGAGAGACTTGGTACAAGGCTACACAAGTAGCATATTATCATGAAACATACATCGGCATGGTTCCTAATGTAGTAGAGCATGTACATAGGTTTTTAGAGTATGTCGAAGCTCCAGAGGTTCCACAGGGACCTTCTCCATATGCACCACCTCTACCAGACATGTCCCCTCCTCTAGGTGGCAATGGCTAGAGCTATACTAGGGCCTTGATGTAGTATATAATGATGCATTTGATGCATAGAAATCTTTTTATTATAGCCCATTTTTTAGATATATACTGTGCTCAAGTAGCACCATTTTGTTTATTGATACTCTGATTCACATATATATGAGCTTGATTCTTTTGGTATCATCATATGTGTCATTCTTGTTGCAGATGCTTTTAATATTTAATGTTTTATGAAATGTATCCTAAATGAGTAGATGAGTAGATATAGAATGTATGACATGTATGAATATGTAAATTAATATGCACATATTTTATGTTATGTATGTATGCAATGGAGAATGCAATGATAGATAATAGATGAATAAATGCAATGTATGTTTTGATTTATGCTTATGATGGATGCATATGTATGTGAATATGAAAATGTATATGTATGCACATGAGTTATGGTAATGCACTTTGTGATTGAAAGATGTAAATACATTGTATGGTACTAACATCTCATGCAAGATAGCATAATATATAATAGGTACTAACCAAAAGACTTTTCTTGAAGATCGAGAGCAAGGATCGAACATGTGTGCAGTCATGATGAAGCTAGGATGTGAGATGAGAACCTTTAGCATACAAATATAAGATAATTTAATTAAGTGAGCATCAAAACACTATTGCTATGCAAGTCTAGAATGAAAATGCAAGCCTAAGCTAGATGCAATCCCTGGGACTTGGTTGTTGGACCCATTAGATAGTTTTCATCATAGAGATTTTATTATAGGGAAGTCATAGGATGTCATGCAACCCTCACTAACACAGTGATCATGAGAATATGAATATGAAAATAGTCTTAGGTTTTTTGGAATGAGATGTAAGCATTAATACAAGAAGCCAAAATGATCTGAACACCTATTCCTTTTGATTTAGCAAGTTAACATAAGCATCAAAGCATAGTTGCTAGGATGACCTGAATGTTGCTTGTGTACAAACATGACAGACATGTGAGAGATCCTTTTTTTGCTAAGTGATTGATAAGCATACTAAGAATGCTTGCAATGGTCCTTACATTCTCTTCACAGGATGAGTTTTTGAAAGTTTACTTGTAGCAGAAAGAAGTCACTCAAAAAGACAAGGAGAAGAACCAACCTCACCATAGTTTCCATATAAAAGGAGTTGAGCTACACATGACCATCTAACATGAGATAGAGGCTCTTACAATGGACACCCATTTTGTATGGATCCTTTGGATCATTGGAACTCAACTAGAAAATAGAGAGCAAAGAAAAGATCATGCCCCCAGTCTTCGCATCTCTCAGTCAGGATAGAGGTCTTGGAGTTTCTTGAGGAGGAATGATAAAGAGAAAAGAAAAGAACACAAAATAAAAGCTCAGCATGTCTTAGAGAGTCACAAGTTCAGTTTCAGTTTTAGCGGATTGATGTTGGATTAAAAGTATACATCATATGTGAAAAGTCTCAATAGGATAGTGATAGTAGATAGACTTAGTGAGAACCACTGGTGACTAACGTGAGAGAGAGTCTCAAGGAGAGATCATAGTGCTAACTAAGTATCAATAGGTAGATGTAGTGAGAACCACTAGTTACTGATATAAGGAAGATCCTCAAAGAGAGAGATCTGAGTATTAGCTAGGCACCAGTAGGCAGACGCAGTTGGACCCACTAGTGACTAATGCAAGAGAGATCCTTCCAAAACAATAGGATAGTTCCACCTAGAGTAGGATGGGTGCCCCCAAGTGTGATGAGTTTCAATCCATGTAGAGTCGAGCATAACCTTGAAGGTAACTAAGAGCAAGTGTGTGAGCTAGCAAACTAAAAATAGGAAAGCAGGAAAGCAATTGCATAGAGACAAGTGGTGTTGTGATAGGTATAGCATTGTAGAACAAGAGGCACCTGTTTACTAAGTTTTCACCTTCTTGGTTGAAATTTATTACTTTTGCTAACATGACACATGTTTACCAGATTTTCATTAATGGCACATTTTTTGTTTTTCAATTTTTTTTTGTATTTTTATATTTTTTTTATATTTTTGAACTTTTCAATTTGTTTTGGTATTATCAAGGTGCCTGTTTACCAAGTTTTCACCAGGATAATAGATTTTTTTAGGTAATTTTGTAATTTTTAGGATTTTTTCAGAATTGAGTATGAACATGGAGCATTTGGAAGATTTCTCAATTATAGAATCATTTCAAATGCAGAGCGTTGATTGACTCTTTGAGCTATTCTCCTTCAGTAGTAGAGATTTGATAGGCGCCATACCCAAACACTACAGTAATAATATAAGGACCAAGCCAATTTGGTTCAAACTTTCCCTTTTGGATCTATTGTTGTTGATTCTTAGGGTTCTCTCTTAGGACAAGATCACCCACTTGGAAGTCCCTTGGTCTAACTTTCTTGTTGTAGCTCTTGGACATCCGTTTCTAATATGCTTGGAGATGATCGAATGCCACTTGCTGATGATGTTCATCCAGTAGTTTGAGCTCTTATAGCCAAGATATTATAATGTCGTCATTAGTGATGAGTCCTTTTAGAGAGACTCACAAAGTAGGAATCTCAACCTCAATAGGTAGCATAGCATCTACCCTATAAACCAAAGCAAAGGGGGTAGCCCCTATCGGTATTCATATGCTTGTTTGATAAGTCCATTGAGTTAGATTAATCTGGAGGTGCCAGTCTCGTCCAGATTTGTGAACTATGTAGTGCAAAATCTTTAGGATTACCTTGTTGGATGCTTATGTCTGTCCATTACCCTAGGGATAATAGATTGAAGACTAGTGCTACGTGATTTTAAACTTAGAGAAAATCTCTTTCAGATCCTTTTTTTTGAACTGCCCCCCATTGTTAGTGGTTATTAAGAAGGGTACACCATAATTGCAGATGATGTAATTCAATATGAACATGGCTATAGATTTGTCATTGGCTATAGTTAGAGGTACTACCTCAACCCACTTAGTGAAATAATCTGTAGCAGTGATAATGAACTTATGTCCATTCGATGAAGAAGGATTTATTTGACCCACCAAATCAAAGGCCCATTGTTGAAATGGCTAGAAAGTGATGAATGGAATTAACTCCTTGGCAAGAGCGTGAATCAGATTCCCATGAAGTTGACACTATTTACAAGCCTTATCATATTGTATAGCTTCCTTCCCTATATCAAGCCAATAGTAACCAGCTCTAATAATTTTACAGGCCAGTGTTAGGCCACTCAAACGAGATCCACAGATGCCTTCATACACCTTAGCTAACACACGCTTAGACTTTTTGGGTTCTAAACACCTAAGGAGAGTACCATCTAGACCTCACCTATACAAGTTGTTAGCTATGATGACGTACCATGAAGCACTGTGGATTAGGTGACATTTCTCATTCTGGGTGTAAGTGTTCAGAACAATTTGGTCATAGAGGTAGGAGTAGATATGATGGTAGTGGGATGAATCATGTCCAATGAATAAATAGAACATCCTAGATTTAGGGGTGTCATAGGATGGGTAGCATAATGTCTCCACTAGGAATTCATGTCGAAAGTCATTCTCTAGCATTTGTAGCATAGAGGCAAGAGTAGCCATGGCATCAACTTCTTTTTTGTCTACCCTTGGAATCTGTTGGAAAGTGATGTGTGCAAATTACTTTCTTAGTTCATTGACCATCCATTTGTAAGGTACCATTTTGTCATCTTTTGTTTGATAAATGTCATTGACTTGATTAATGACTAGCTGCGAGTCTCCAAATACCTTTAGTTCATCTAATCACTATTCAATGGCTATCTTCATGCCATTGATCAGGGCTTTGTACTCAGCGATGTTATTTATACAAGGAAACAATATCTTATATGCCTTGGGTAAAGAGTATCTTTGTGGTGTGATGAATAATATCCTAGCACCTGACCCCTATTGCGTAAATGATCCATCAAATAACATAGTCCATGTTTGATGTGTGAGAATCATTATGGACTCATCTAGAAACTCAATATTCAACAGTTGTTGATTTGTGAGTGGAGCTTCTACCAATCGATCAGTGATCACTTGTCCTTTGATGGCCTTTCTCTCTATGTACTCAATGTCAAACTCACTGAGTAACATGACCCATTTCACCAATCTACCTATAAGGGCAGCTTTGCTAAGTAAGTATTTTAATGGATTAATCTTAGTAATGAGACATCTAGTGTGAGAAAGAATGTAGTGCCACAGTTTCTGTGAAGTAAAAACCACTGCTAGAAAATATTTCTCAATGAAAGAGTAATTTTTTCATAAGAGACTAGAGTTCTACTAATGTAGTAAATAGCTCTTTCTTTGTTGTTCTGATCTTCTTGAGCTGGTAAGACACCCAGTAACGTGTCTATAGTAGAGATGTAGAGAATGAGTGGCTTTCCATGAATAGGAGGCATCAATATTGGTGGATTAGCAAGATACTACTTGACTTGTTTGGTCCCTTTGTCACAATCTTCATTCCATTCATAAGTCACTCCTTTATGTAAGGTCTTGGTGAATGGTTGTGACTTGTCTGCCAGTTGTGCAATGAAGCACCGGATAGACTGTAACTGATCTTGGAGTCCTCTCATCTGACTGATGTTGCATGGTGGAGGTATTTCCATGATGGCTTGAACTTTCTCAAGATCTACTTCTATGCCTTTTTCCAATATGATGTAACCTAGTAGCTTTCCAGATGTAATGCCGAATGTACACTTTTTTGGATTGAGTCTCAAACTAAACTATTCCATTTGATCCAGTATAGGACCTAGATCTATAAGATGTACTTTTCATTCCATTCTCTTAGCTAACATTTCATCCACATAATCTTCCATCGTATTATGCATCATTTCATGAAAGATAGTGGTGACAACTCTTTGATATGTGGCTCTAGTATTTTTAAAGCTCTTTGATGTAGTACCCTGCCCGTAGTTCACTTTTAGGTTTCTTTCTGTTTCAATTGTATGACAGAATTCTTTTAGGTCACTTTTGGATGTGATTGATTATTATGGTAATAAATGAAGATGATGGATTATTGTTCATTTTATGTGTATCATGTGATTGCCTAGATTAGATGATGATATCATTTGATGTTATGTTTATGTTTTATATTGATTTATGGTACTAATCCCATACTGGCATGTGTATGATTATCATGTGTTTGCATCTTTTTGATGTGTTTTTTTGGTAGAGGATGAAGGCATAGTTACTTGCATAGTCGAGATCCACATGACCGATCATACCCTATCATTGTTTGCTATATATTGTTGTATGTGCATGCTTCATTTTGTGGTGGTAGGTTTGTAGGTACAGGGCATCATCTTCCCTGAATTGGCAAGAGTGAGTGTGCCCATAAACATTCATCTCAATGGTAAAGAGGGGAGATAATACATAGACCCAAAACCCTAACCTAAGCCTAATTTGTCCTAGGATTGGACAAGTGTCGGTTTGACTACCCTACCTGAATTCATCTAGTTGGCATGAATTCATGGATCCCTTCTCTTGTGTTTGTTTGGTTTTATGTCATTTGATTTCTATTGATTTGTGGTTATGTGGGTGATTTTTATGAGATTATCAATGTTAGGATTATAGTTGAATTTAATGATTTAATTATGTTCCTATGTTTAATTGGAAAATTATCTAAAGTCAATTATTTGATTAATTGGAATTAATTCACTATTTAATTGTAAATTAGGATTAATTATGTTTGAGTGTATAATTAAATAATTGAATATTTAATTTCATGTTCTAGGATGCTTTAAATATTTAATTTATTTAATATGTGTTTTAATTATTAACATGAGCTTAATTAGAAAATGATTTGAATTATGTTTGTATATTTTATTAAATGATTAAATAATTAATTGCATGAATTTTATGATGCATTAAGTATTTAATTTATTTAATAATGAATTTAAATTATAACATGTGCAAATTGGAAAAAGGAATTTGTTTTTAAAAAGATAACAACTAGTTTTCAAAAGTCAAAGTTGGGTTGTGCATTTAAAATATATTTTAATTAATTAATTAGGATTTATTTTCAATTTTGGATTTAGAGTTGGATCAGGAGTTGTCTTATGAGTCATTTTTAATTTGAAGTTGAACTGTGAGTTAGCTTTTGAGTTGTCTTTAGGGATTGCATGAATTTGGGAATTGGATTCCTATTAGGAAAATTATTGCATTCATTTTGGGGCAGACAAGTTTTTGGAGAAGATTTTTGGGGAGAGCTTGTGTGCTTGGAATTTTGGGAGATTTGTGGATTGTTGTGGTTGCTTGTTGTTTTGGGCTTGATTGTGCATCTGGATCTGGTTCCTACTTTCATCATAGTTTTTAGATGTGCAGGCAAGATTGGATTTGGAAGAAATCTCACTCTCAGATCTACAACAGGGGTTTCCTTACAGTTTCTAGCATTGGATCTAAGGTAGGATATGAAATTCTTGTTGTGTGCCTTCTGTTATTTTATCTGGTAAAATTTTGTGTTTGAGTAGATCTAGTTTTATCTCATTGGATCTGTATGATTTTTTTGATTTTGGGTATTAGAGAAACCCCAGGTCTGTTATTTTATATTTTTATGATTACTTGGCATTGTACCATTATGCTGGTAAAATTTTATTAAAAGTTTGTCTATGGTTTGCTTGTAAATCAAAAATCAAATCTACTATATAGTTAGACTATAAAGTTGAAAGAAAATTAATCCCCTATGAAAAGAAAATCAAATTGTATTAAAAACCCAATTTGGGTAGGAAATATGCATGTTGGTAATTTCAAATCTACTTTCTAGAAAATTAACACAGTAGTAATTAAACTTACACCAATAGAATAATATTTATGTTATGCTCATAAAATTACATTAGAGTAAAAAGAACAAAAAGGAAGGAAAAACAATATTGTGTGTAAAAAGGTAAAAAGGTCTGTCTTTCCTTTTTTGGAAAAAGACACAGGGACCTTATTTTTTCATTTTCGAAAATATTTTCTTTATATATATATATATATATATATATATATATATATATATATATATATATATATATATATATATATATATATCTATATATATATATATATATATATATATATATATATATATATATATATATACTTTGTTTTAAAAATACTTGTGTTTTTATTATAAAAAAAGGGCAAGCTTTTGTTTTAAAAAAAAAAATCACATTGTAATTGTTTAAATTTAAGTTTTAAAAAAAAAATTATAAAAGGTAAGAGGGAGGCGAGGCCCACACCCCTCTCCTCCCCCTTCCCTTATGCCTCCATTCTCCTTGGGTAGTAGTCTATCGCATGGCAAACTAGGCTGCCACATGGTAGTCTAGGACTACCACCGACAGGCTAGCCTATCGTGAGCGGTAGGGTGGTGGGTGGTCGTGGGCCCCCCCACATATATTTTTATTTTTATTTTATTTTGTTGTTAATTAATTTAAGCTATGTTTAATTTGTTAATAATTTAATTTATAATATATTTAATATATATGTTATTTAATTTATATTAAATGTATTTTATTATTTAATTAAATGGTAGAATATTTAATTTATACTTTTGGTTACTTTGTAATCTAATTTGTTTTGAAATATATTCTAATTTGTTTTTTTTTTTAAATTAGACAATTTTGGGTTTTTATCTAAATTAGATACTAGTTTATTTGGTTAGATGGAATACATAAAATTAATCAAGATTAAATTAAATTTTAATCATTGATTTAATTAGTTATTATTGTGATTTGATACTTTAGTAATAGGTGAATTTTTATGAGGAAAATTCGTAAATAATCCATTATTGAGATTGTACACCTTATAGTGAAATTGGGCTTTTATTTTGCTAAATCTATAGATCATCATGTCTAGGGTATATTTCTTATTTATGATATTGTTATAGTGATTATGTTCAGATTCTCGTGTAGGGATTAATTGTCTTAATGTACAGAATCAATTATGATCATTATGAATTGTGTGCAATTATGGTTTAGTTTCAATTATGTACCGTAATGAAATTTAAATGCTTATGGATCTATTACAAGTTTGTTATGGCGTGAGTGTTGTATTCTTCATGTCTTCTTTTACATTATGGGTTGTCAGGTATTAGAAAACCTAGAAGGATATAGAGGCTGGGGTATGAGTCAGATGTTTCTATTTTCAACTATGATCTGTTGTGTATGTACTTTTCTGATTATCATCCTTGACTTGACCTTTTGGGCTCATGAAGTTTTGTAATATGTGTATGGTATCTTTGTAATCATTTTTGGTTTTTTTGTATGAATCTGGATTTGGGATTACCTATTTGTGTACCTGATTAGATCTAGGAGAGATCTATGAGCCTAGGGTAGTTTACCTTGACATGTAGTAGGAGGTGGCTTGCAATAAGCATCGAGGCACACAAGTGGCTACCAGGATAACTTATTGTAAGTATTAGTAATCAAGTGATAATGATGAAGGGTGCTCCCCTTAATACCACAAACACATAATAGAAAAAGAGAAACAACAACAGTAATATGCAAGAACAGAAAAATTGGCTTCTTATTATCTCGACAAATGTGGAATTACAAACTTTCAGAATTACAATATGCAAAGCCACATGGGCATTCCCTTACAATATTCTGTAGGACAAAGCCTCGAACTATTACCTAGATCTACTACCCAGAACTATTCTGAACTGCCTAAGACAATAATACAGCCTTCCTTATATAGGCAATTTTCCACCGCCTGGGAAGGTTCCAGAAATTTAGCCCATAGGGCCGACCAAACTTAGAATTATTTTATTTTTCAATTTATTACATCAAAGTCGGCTCAAAATAAATTTTGAAACCCGAACAGAAATTTTGAAGAGAAATCATTTTCTGCCATTTCAGGTGACCCAACTTCTGAAGACCATAAGTCATCACCAGTTGACCCGATTGACTATTGTAACCCCATTTCGGAAAGGGCGCGAGGAGCTCTACAACGCTTGAATTAAGCAAGCTTCATTCAGCCCAAAATTCGACCTCATCCGGGGCTTCTAAAGCCTTCAAAACTGAGTTCAAAGTTTCTGCACCCTATTTCCAAAACCAAAAATTTTTAATATCTTCAAAACCAGACTTGATCTAGCCATGAAACTTTACTGGCAGGCTGATATGACAGAGATGAACCTCCACATGTGAAATCAGAACATTCCGAGATCGTATGACCAACTTACTAAAAATAGAAAGTTTTTAGAAATAGCAGCTCTGCACAAGATAGCCCTTATTGAAAAGCAAAAACAAATATTTTTGGGTGATGCAAGATTGCTCTTACACCGAGGATGCTCCTGCATCAGACACCCAGGGTAATTTGAGAAGTGACCCTGTCACGACTCAGGTGTGCAAAGGAAAACCAAGACGGTTAACCTCCACCCTTGTTAGCCATGATGAATCTTCAATAGGTCGTCCTTTCCACTTGACCAGATATTCTTCATATGTCCTGTTCCTTGTGCTTCTGCCAACATGACTGTCCAGTATATCTTCGATCTCCTTAGTGTCTGAACTAGTTGCTGGAATACTCCACTGTGCTGCTGTGATCTCATCTTCAACACCTCCTTCATGATACTCTGTCAAATCTAAAATGTTAAACACTGGTGAAATATTTAGCTCAGTAGGTAATTCTACCTCATATGCGTTTCCTGAATCATGTTTCTTCAGTATCTTACATGGTCCAAACTTCTTCATTTTTAGCTTGTTATATGTACCAACTGGAAACCGCTCCTTCCGCAAATGAACCATGACTTCATCACCAACTTGAAATTCCTTATACCTCCTTTTCTCATCTGCCTTAGCCTTATACTGTGCATTCATCTTGGTAATATGCTTCCTCACCTCCCCATGGATGTTCTTCAAGTGTTCTGCAAAATCCTCAGCTTCAGCACTACTTATTTCTCCTTTATCTATCTTCCTTAATTCAGATGCATTTCTTGGACTACTTCCATATACAATCTGGAATGGTGATTTACCAGTGCTTCTGTTGACAGAATTATTGTATGCAAATTCTACCTGTGGTAAAATCAAATCCCATCCTGTTGGCTTATCTCCAACCAAACATCTCAGCAAATTTTCCAAACTCCTATTCACCACCTCTGTCTGTCCATCAGTCTGTGGATGATGTGATGAACTAAACTTCAAATCTGTCTTCAACTTCTTCCACAATGTACGCCAGAAATATCCAACAAACTTAGTGTCCCGATTTGAAACTATGGTCTTTGGCAAACCATGAAGTCTCACTACTTCTCTGAAAAACAATTTTGCTACATGAACAGCATCATTAGTCTTCTTGCAGGGAATGAAATGTGTCATCTTTGAAAATCTGTCAACCACCACAAAAATTGAATCATGTCCCCGCTGAGTCCTCGGTAAACCAAGAACAAAGTCCATGCTGATATCCTCCCAAGGCTTCTCTGGTACAGGTAATGGCTGATACAACCCTGTATTCTGCATCACTCCTTTCACCATCTGACATACTCTACAACTCTGTACAAACTTCTTCACATCTTGCTGCAATTGTGGCCAATAATAATTTTCACTAACCAAAGAAAGGGTTTTGTCACGACCAAAATGTCCAGCCAATCCTCCGCTATGCTTCTCCTTGATGAGATTCTCCCTCATAGAACTTCGTGGAATGCACAACTGACTCCCTCTGAATAGCATATCATCCTGGATGATGAAATCCAACCATTTCATCCTGTCTAGAGTAACAGGTTCTGTACAAGCTTTCCAAGCTTCACCAAAATCAGGATCCTCTGGATACAAATTCTTGAGTTCCTTGAACCCAACCACTTCAATTTGCATTTCTGTCAGAAATAGTTGCCTTCTGCTAAGAGCATCTGCAACCCTATTAGACTTTCCACTCCTGTGTTTCAAAACAAATGTATAACTCTGTAAAAACTCAACCCATTTCAAATGCCTCTGATTCAACTTTCCTTGACTATTCAAATATTGCAAAGCTTGATGATCAGTATACAAAACAAACTCCTTAGGAAGAAGATAATGTCTCCACTTCTTTAATGCCTAAACTATAGCATAAAATTCCTGATCATAAACAGAATATTTCCTCTTGGCATCATTTAACTTCTCACTGAAATAAGCAACAGGTTTACCTTCTTGGCTCGTAACAACTCCTATTGCAGTACCACTAGCATCACAATCTACTTGAAACACCTTATTAAAATCTGGAAGTGCTAAAATAGGTTGTTCTGTAACTTTTTGTTTCAATAATTGAAAACTCTTTTCTGCTCCTTTAGTCCACTTAAACTCTTTTCTATCCCCTCTCATTGTTTCAGTCAAGGGTCCACAAATACTGCTAAAATTTTTGATAAACTTTCTATAAAAGCTAGCTAGACCATGAAAAGATCTTACCTCAGTAGCACTCCTTAGAGTAGGCCATTCAAGGATAGTCTGTACCTTCTCTGGGTCCATTTTTAGACCTTCTCCTGAAACTACAAACCCCAAAAACACTAACTCCTTCTTTACAAAACTGCACTTCTTCAAATTAATCAACAATTTCTCTTCTCTCAACTTCTCAAATATCATACGAATATGCATCATATGCTCATCCAATGTCTTAGTAAAGATCAAAATATCATCCAAGTAAACAATGACTAACTTACCCAAAAAAAATTTTAGAACCTCGTTCATGAGCCGCATGAAAGTGCTCGGTGCATTGGTTAGCCCAAAAGCCATGACTAACCACTCATATAGTCCTTCCTTTGTCTTGAAGGCAGTCTTCCATTCATCTCCTTCTCTGATCCGAATCTGATGATATCCACTCTTCAGATCTATCTTTGAGAAATACACAGCTCCACTCAAACAGTCCATAATATCATCCATTCGTGGTAATGGAAACCTGTACTTGATTGTGATCTTGTTTATTGCCCTAGAATCCGTACACATCCTCCATTCTCCATTCTTCTTTGGTGCCAATATCGCTGGTACAGCACAGGGACTCAGACTCTCATGGATCAATCCTTTCTGTAACAGTTCATGTACTTATTTGTTCAACTCCTCACTTTCTGCAGGTGTCATTCTGTGTGCTGCCTTATTTGGCAAACTCGCTCCTGGGATCAAGTCCATCTGATGACTGATCTTCCTGACTGGTGGTAATCCATCAGGCACGTTATCGCATATAATATCTTGAAACTCATTCAACAAATCTGCAACTTCTACAGGAACATCTTCTACTTCCTCTTTACCAGCTTTTGGAATTAAAGCAAAACATACATGCTCATGCCTCATACCATCTAGGAAATTTCTTCCATCAACAAAAGTTATCCTTTCATTACCACATACCTTTTCTTCAGTCTCCTTCAATGGTTTTAGCTTATGTCACACTCCATCCTTTGTCAGGGAATAGGTATTCACACGACCATCATGTACAGCACATCTATCAAACTGCCATGGTCTACCCAACAACATATGACATGCATCCATAGATATGACATCACACAGTACCTCATCTTGGTATCCACCAATCTTGAACTTCACCAGGCATTGTTCATTGACCATGACCTTGTGGTCATCCTATACCTAGGCAATCCGATATGGATGTGGGTGTTTCTGTCTCTTGAGCTTCAACTTTGTCACCATCTCTTCTGACACCAAATTGTCAGTGCTTCCACTATCGATGATCACATCACAACATTTACCTTCACACTTGCACCTAGTGCGAAACAAGCTCCTCCTTTGCGCAGGTTCATTCTCACCACTCAACAGGACTCTTCTGTTAATCAGTGTTTCTCCTCTTTCAGCATCTTCAGAATTTGATGATCTGGCATCTTCATCTACATGTGCAACTCTGGCCTGACCTTCATTTCTCCTGTCTGTTCTTCCTTGGTGCTGAGGACATTCAAATGCCCTATGACCTTCTTCTCCACAGTGAAAACATGTTCCACCGAAGCCACCTCTTCCAGATCCTTGTCCTCTTCCTCTTCCTCTCTGATCTCTATTATTCTGATCCTGGAAGCGATTGGAATTATTTCCTCGCTAATTCTGACTGCTACTGGCCTCATCTTTCTTTTTCGGATCTTCATTTCGGCCACCGTATGACTGTCCACCAGATCATCCACCGTGACCTCTTCCGTTTTGTCTACTCTCAAACTTCTTGTTCAGCTTTTCCTCTACTTTTAGGGCAAACTGGTATGCCTCTTCAATACTGTTCATTCGAACCAGATTCAGCTCCTCCTGAATGCTTGGCCTTAACCCATTAAGGTATCAGGAAAATTTCTCCTTATCAGCTTCTGCATGGCCTGTTCTGATGAGAAGTCGATAGAACTCCTCTGTATACTCCTGAACAGATCTTCCTGCTTGCTTCAAACTCTGCATTTTCTTCAGTAGGTCAAGCTCATAATCAACAGGAATGAACTGTTGCTTCAATTTATCCACCATCCGATCCCATCTCGTGATTTTCTCCTTTCCCCTTCTATTTCGCTCCAACTGAATCTCTTGCCACCATATCTTTGTATGACCTTTCAGTCTGGCCTTCGCAAATTTGACCCTATCAGGATCTTCGACATCTTCATACTCAAAATATTCTTCACATTCATTGATCCAGTCGATCAATTCCTCTGGGTTAAGATTTCCAGAAAATGTAGGAACCTCAATCTTAGGTCTTTTCCCAATCTTGGAAATCACCCGAAAAAGTCTTTCTTCCTCCTGGTTCACAATTTCAACTTCTCCTTCTTGATATTCTTCTTCAGCTTCATCCTCACTTTCATCTCTGACATTAAGATTCATTCCTCTACAAATCTCTTCTTGCAATGCTCGCACTTGTCTCTGCAACTCTCTAACCTCAGGTGTCACAACACCAGGTCTTCCGCCACGTTCTCTTTGTGGAGGCATTTTCGCGATGCGCGCTAAAACCCTAACCACGGTCCTGGTGCAAACTGCCTCACAGTCGGCGATCTGTTTACACACTCAAGAACCCCTGCTCTGATACCACTTGATGAAGGGTGCTCCCCTTAATACCACAAACACGTAACAGAAAAAGAGAAACAACAACAGTAATATGCAAGAACAGAAAAATTGGCTTCTTATTATCTCGACAAATGTGGAATTACAAACTTTCAGAATTACAATATGCAAAGCCACATGGGCATTCCCTTACAATATTCTGTAGGACAAAGCCTTGAACTATTACCTAGATCTACTACCCAGAACTATTCTGAACTGCCTAAGACAATAATACAGCCTTCCTTATATAGGCAATTTTCCACCGCCTGGGAAGGTTCCAGAAATTTAGCCCATAGGGCCGACCAAACTTAGAATTATTTTATTTTTCAATTTATTACATCAAATTCGGCTCAAAATAAATTTTGAAACCCGAACAGAAATTTTGAAGAAAAATCATTTTCTGCCATTTCAGGTGACCCAACTTCCGAAGACCATAAGTCATCACCAATTGACCCAATTGACTATTGTAACCCCATTTCAGAAAGGGCGCGAGGAGCTCTACAATGCTTGAATTAAGAAAGCTTCATTTAGCCCAAAATTCGACCTCATCCGGGGCCTCTAAAGCCTTCAAAACTGAGTTCAAAGTTTCTGCACCCTGTTTCCAAAACCGAAAATTTTTAATATCTTCAAAACCAGACTTGATCTAGCCATGAAACTTTACTGGCAGGCTGATATGACAGAGATGAACCTCCACATGTGAAATCAGAACATTCCGAGATCGTATGACCAACTTACTAAAAATAGAAAGTTTCTAGAAATAGCAGCTCTGCACAAGATAGCCCTTATTGAAAAGCAAAAACAAATATCTTTGGGTGATGCAAGATTGCTCTTACACCCAGGATGCTCCTGCATCAGATAACCTAATATAATTAAGGGGTATTTAAATGAACCTAAAAAGACAAAAGTCCTCACCCATGCTTGAGTGCTAGTACAAACTAAGATGGTGTTGAGAAGATGACTAGCCCCCTTTTAAGGGATGAGTTGGCATAGTTGATGACTTCATTTGTATGAGAGGTCATTGATGGTTTGTATGGTCACTTGGGTGTTGAGATCTAGAGAGATTACCAGGACAAAACTCAAGGGTTAGATGTACATGATAGCACCTTCCTATGCATAGTCTAGTTATTCTACATGTGTCGGTTGCATCTAGATTAGTGAGTTGTACCTATTACTTTATTATGCTTCCCTTGAGTTAGGATGCTTTCAAGATCCTTTTTCTTAGAGTATATCCTTATTTTGTATTGGTTATCTGATTGGGGTTTGTGGTTATCTCCTCAGCACGGTGGGGTAGGCCTTTATGGTTCTACACAGATGGGTGGTGGTGATTCTTTACCATTTGAGATTTGACGTCTTGGTGCCAGTGCTTGATGGTGATTTCACAGATGGATTCCTTATGATGCTTCATTGATGTATCTTTTCATTTCTTCATTATTTGTGATCCTATATTAGTGTATCGCTTGTGATACCTAATCTAGACTTTGTAATTTTATAGTTAGATTTATTACTACATACCTAGGACATGTGCAGTGGATGTCAGTTTATTTGGATATCATGGAAGTCCATGAGAATTGTATTTATTGATATCATGTAATTATAATTTTTATGTTATGGAATCTTTTGTTATCATTCTTTAGTTGTGTTTTGTTCTTAAGTAATTCTATGTCATGGAACCCTTGAGTCTTGTAATCTATGTTTGATGTTGTATCAATGTGAGTAAATGGTA
Source organism: Chamaecyparis obtusa (assembly GCA_027943335.1). Taxonomy (NCBI): domain Eukaryota; kingdom Viridiplantae; phylum Streptophyta; class Pinopsida; order Cupressales; family Cupressaceae; genus Chamaecyparis; species Chamaecyparis obtusa. The sequence goes on from BSBK01003762.1 coordinate 513,604, forward strand.
TTTGCTTCGGTACTATTGTTTAACTTGTATGTAAAATTTATAAAAAAATTTATTCACCAAACTTAGTATCATGTTTAGGTTAAATTCTCTTGGGTTCCGGGGTGCTACAATCGTATTATGCATCATGTCATGAAAGATAGTGGTGACAACTCTTTGATATGTGGCTCTAGTATTTTTAAGTTCAAAGGGCATGACATTCCAATAGAAATTTCCCTAGGTACATGTGAAGGAAATCTTCTCTTGGTCTTCTAGTGCAATTTTAATCTAGTTGTAGCCAAAGAAACCATCCATCAGTGAATCAATTTCATAGCTCATTGTCATGTCCACAATCATGTCAATGTTGGGTAACAAGAAGTCATCCTTGGGACAAGCTTTTTTTAAATCTTGAAAATCTATGCAGACTCTAATAGATTTGTCATATTTACAAACTAGAATGATATTGGAAATCCATTCTGCATAGTCAATCACTCTGATGAAGCCATCTTTAAGCAATTTTTCCAATTCAGCTTTGACTAATAGTGTCGCATGTGGATGCATCTTACAAAGCTTTTGTTTAAAAGGCTTAATGCCTAGTGCAATAGAGAGGTGATGCATAATCAAATTAGGGTCCAATCCAAGCATATCAAAGTATGTACATGAAAATTTGATTTTCTTACTTTGAAAGAAATTGGTGAAGTCCTTTTTCTCTTTTGTGGATAAAGATTGTGCCAAATGAATAATCTGAGGTACAACCTTTCTACCCAAGTTCACAGGTTGAGTTGGTTCAATCAACACTAAAGATATTTCCTGAAAATGACTTGGAAGCATATCAAATATCTCATCCTTGGGTGCCTCAGAGAGGTTTTATCCCTCGAATACATCTTTTTTTTTTACTTTTTTTTGTCTCTGATACTACCACAATGTGGTTTTCACCATCAGAGTGCCTATTCTTTTTTCTTTTAATATTATGACTGAGATACTTGATATCAGCTTTAGTCATGTTGACACTATCTTTGCCAGTGGAGGATGTTACTAGTTTGATAGTGTTAAGGTAGCAAGCAAGAGCATAATCATTCTGGAACGTAAGGACTTCATTAGATAGAGAGGAAGGGTTCCAATTTATCAGCCCAGGATGGTGGATTGAAAGAGAAGTGACAAGTTCAAGTGCATTCACAGTGTAGTCATTAAAAGCATGGATGAGAAAGTCAAGACCTAAAGCGATCTCATCTAGAGATTTGTTTGCATCCCTTTGAGGCCTCACGTCAAAAGTAGAGGGCATGTTAACTTTAGTGGAATCACACTCAGTTGTCATAACACTAGACTCTTCACCTACTTTGAGAGGGTTTTCAAATGTGTGTACAGTGTCTACATCTTTTTCAGAAGTTGTGTTAGACAAAGAATCAAACTCATACTCATGTGAGTCCATAATACTTTATATAGGAACCCCATGAATACTTGTTGTACCATCTAAATAATTCTCATCTCTTGTACCATTGGTGGCTTGTTCATGTTTGAACCATTCTTGGAAAGGTGACAATATGTACAATTCTCGTTAATAGTTAGGGTGAGCCGTTTGCATTTTCCTTAATTTCTTGTATGTCAATGGAGTAACTGAGGCGGTGTCATCAAAATCACTATCAATTTCAAGGTGTCTGACATGCTACAAAAAATCATTTGGCTCTACGAAGAGCATGGCAAGATCTGGAGGAATAGGATAAGGAAAGGTATCCTCATCTAAACTGACCTCTGAGTTTTCAGCTAAAATGATGTCCCTAGATGTTGGCTAACATTCTAGTTCTGGTACAAAATTTATTGATCCCTAAATGGAATAGGATCTTTTTGAAGCCTAGACCAATAGTGTCTTTTGTCCTTCATTTCTATAGCTGCAATTGGTTCAAGCAGTCCATTATTATTCACTCCTATAGGACCACTCCCTTTATAGATGAATCATTTCATGAGCTTGAAGCCTTTGCTATTTGGTTCTTGTTCTATATCATGAGTTGGAGTAACTTTTTCAGATGTGTCCTTCCCTTTATAAATCCAAGTTGTAATGGCTCTATTTTCTAGGCACCTAGTTCTAATTAGTAGATTTCTTTTCTTGTGATTAGTTGATTAATAGGAAATTATTCTCTTCACCTCCCAGAGGATGAATCATAAATATTGATGTACTTGATTGACTTATTGTAAAAGGAATCTTTTCTAAATGTACATGTTCTTGATGTGTTTGAAAGACACTATGGATTAGGAGAGTATGATATTTTCCTCATGTAAAGTCATAAATCTAGACCTCCACTAGCTATCCATTTTCTTTCTTGCATTTACCTTTAGAGGGCCTGCCAAGTGAGAAATCTTTTGGGAATGACCCAAGTGGGAAACAAGAGAACTAGACTTAATCCATCCCACTATAATAAAATTATTCCTTCAATCTAAAAAGAGGGAAGACTTGACTACTTTCTACTCCTAATGCTTCTTCATGTGTAGGGCCTAGTTGCCTCAATCTTGCTAAGCAAGACTACACTTGATTGGGCACTAGTAGGGCCTTCTTGGTCTCAATCTTATTTACAAGACTACAAGAGGAGTACATTCACTTTGTATAGGGCTGAGAGTTCTAAATCTTTCTTGTGAGACTATACACTTTGAGTTCTTGTAGGGCTATAGGCTTTAATTTTTCTTGCAAAACTACAAGGGGTAGTCATGACGAAGACCCTTACTAAACACCTTAGGAATTAGAGGCTAACCTTTTGGCCTTGTGACTTCCCTTGTACAAGGATTGATCCAAGTGGACTTACCTAGATCACCCCAAGATATTCAGCATATGTGTTCCCTTGGATGTAAATCTTGAATATGGAAATATGGAAAGATATGCTATTCAAGCATTTTTCTCTTCCAATTGATCCATAACTTGAAAGTCCTAGTAAATTCCATTCAGCCACTTACTTGTGGGGCTAAGAACATAAATTTGTGGGAAAAGGTTGAAAGACTTCCCTCTTGACCTTAGGTATTTTTTCTTGTTGTTCTTTAATTTTCTAAGACCCATGAAGACATTCATGGAATAAACACTTGATAAACATGACACATTGTTATACTTAGCTAGAACTCACTTATGCTTGTATCCACAAGGTTGTTCTATCCCTTGTTAGATTTTTTGAAGACTATTTCTTTCTGAAACTACTTGATTTCAAAACAAACTTGATATAATAAGTGCTTTAATCTTGTCAACCAACCCCTTTACAATCCTTTGGAATCAAACTTCAGGACCAAGCTTAAACATTGTCAACATTTCTTCTCCATTGTTATCCTTATCTCATCTCATCATTTGGTACATTCCAACATGTTAAGAATTTCCTCTAGCTGGAGAATATTACTTTGATCTCTTGACTACACTCTTAGCTAGTAGAATGTTCACTTTTCCATGATCTTCTTGATCATCTCTCTTGGATGATCTATCATATCCTTTCTTGTTCACAAGTGTTGTACATAGGGATCTACTTGCAACTTGGACATCTTGTGGCAAGTTATCTTTTCTCCATCTCTTTTACACTTTTTCACTTTGGACAAGTGAACAATTTTACTTACTTGGCTTGAAAGTAAATTCATCCTATTTGGTTTTTGACAACCTTCTTTCATGTTGGACACAACTAGCTCTCAAATCCACAAAGGAAAGAAACATGAAGCTACCTTTGAAAAATAGACAAAATATCCTATACCTTGGGGTTTTAAATGTTTTTCTAATATCTCTACTAAATCTACCTTATCCTCTCCTAGGTTGGCACATAGTGTTTCTTACATTCCAATCATGGAAGAATGAAACAAAAGGATTGAGGAATTTCTAAAACAATTGGGTGACAAGCATTTTGGACAAGAAAACCAAGAACACTTGGATAAAGATCATGACAATAATAACTTTAAAAATGGCTCACAAAATGACTCTCAACATACTAGACCTAGATCACATGGTTCACAAGGTGGTGATTATGATAATGAAATAACTGATGAAGATATCTTGCAATTTCAACAATATGAAAGCTTGAAAAGACTTATGAATTTTACCTTGAGTCAAAAAAAGCACCAATACTTCTTGTACTTAGCCTCGCAAGGGGTCAAGCTACCTCACAACTTTGACATTGACAATCTGATAAAGAGAGAGGAACCATTTGAAATGGAGATCATGAAGAAACTAATGGAAGAAATGATGAATCAAATGCTATGCTTGGAAAAAATAAAAGGAACAACAAAGCACATCCTTTTCACTTGAGGCTATATGCGAATTTCCTTTTGACAAAGATCTATGCATGCCTCATTTTCCTCATAAAGTTGAATTTCCTAAGTACAAAAAGTGTGATGGTAGAAGAGATACTCATGATAGTATTAGGTATTTTTTCACACTAACCATGGGATTATTGCATGAACCCACATATCTTATGAGACTCTTTCCTAGGAGTCTTAGTGGTCAAGCTATGGAGTGGTTCACTAAACTATCTCCTCCTCTTAAATCATTTGACCAGCTAGTGCATAAATGTATTCAACAATACTTCTATAATATCCGACATGATATCACTATGCTTGATCTTTCCAATATCAAGAAACACCAAGGTTAATCCTTTGTGATTTTCCTTCAGTGATGGTGAAAGATCTACTCACGTTATCCTCAACAGATTCTTGAGATTGAAAAAGATTGATATATTCATCAATACTTTGGTTTTTGAAATGAATTACGCATTGAAAATTAAAACTCATGCTTCATTTGATAAATTGGTTGAATCATATATTCATATAGAGTATGTTCTTGTCTGTAAGGGTAAAATCACTCTTCAATCTAAAGAATATAAATCCTCTTCCAACAACCAGCATAACAAGGATAAGAAAAAATTCTAGAATAAGAATAGAGATTTTTTCAATGATGAAATCATGGGCACAACTTTAGTTTCTACCACTACTAAACCTAAAGAGCCCACTTTCAATCTATCTATTGCTATGAAATCTAACAATAATGATTCAACAAGCTCCAAAACTAATAGGCCCTAGACTTTTAAGCCTAAGAGAAACTTCACTCCTCTTGGAGAGTCACTTGAGAATGCTTGGAAGATGCTTTTGACTAATAAGATCATTACCTTTCCTGATAACTCAAGACCCTATGATTTTGAGATAAATCCTATATGGTTAAATGACAACCATTATTATGATTATCATCACAAAAAAGGTCAAAAAATGAATGAATGTATGAAGCTTAAGAATCTCATCCAAGATTTAATCAATAATGAGATTATTATGGTTGACCTCCCATGAGCAAACAATGATCACAAAGCTTTCAACGAGCCTTTTCCTAAATTTGAGAAAGGGCAGTCTTCTAAGGAAAAGGGTAGTAAGGTTGGCTACATGTACTCTAATAGTGACAATGTCATCAATGTGCTTGAGTCCTCCAAGTGTATTCAATACTATCAAAGCTAAAGACAAAGCTGGGGATTAATCATCTAACATGGTAACTCACTCCCAAGAGAAATTCACTCTATTATCAAGAGAAGGTTTGTCTTCCTCCTCTACTCCTAAGAAAATAATAACTTCAGCATCTACACCAGCTACCTTTTCAGCTACATAGGACTACAATATGGTTGACCAAATTCAGCATACTCCATCTCAAATCTCAATACTTGAGTTAGTCAAAATCTCTCCTTCCCACAAGGAGATTCTAGATCAAGCCCTTCTCATGGCTAACATACCTATGAACCTAAATGTTGATAAGTTTCATTCCATGGTCAATCCCTCACTTCACCTCATTATCTAAATTTCTCTGAAGAAAATGACAAAACTATTAGCCATCCTCATAACCAGCCCCTGCACATTGAAGTTTCTATCCATAAGTATAGAGTTAAGTACCTTTTGATAGATGGAGGCATGGGTTTGAACATCTGCACATTCAATTTAGTTAAATCTCTTGGTTTATTAGAGTATTCTATTGATCCTTGATGCAAAATAATAATCAAAGCATACAATGAAGAGGAACATTCTTCTAAAGGCATGATAGTCTTTCTCATTTAGGTAGGTCCTCTTCAGTGGGACATCATCTGTCAGGTCTTGGATATTCCCTTGGTATACAACATACTTCTAGGTCACCCTTGGATACATAAAATGAAAGAAATTCCTTCTACATACCATCGATGCATTAAATTCCCTCATGATGGAGTTGATATTTCTATCTTGGCATACTTAGCATATGCCTATAAAAATCCTAAACAAGGAGACATAAAGGTTCATCACAAAAAAGAAGTTTCAAATCTTGAAAGAGTAGAAGCAAAAGAAAAAGCAACTTTGGCAGACTATGGGAAAAGAATATTAGTTAGACCTGTTAGGCCATTTTTTCTGTCATGCAAAAATCCTTTGAGAATGTCCTCTTTCCTGAAGATGTTTTTGTTAAGTGTCCTGGCCTTGCTTCAGTCCAGGTCACGTCTCCTAATGTGAAAAACCCAGAAAGATTTTCAATTTCTAAGGTCTGCGGGAAGCATTTTCAAAATCTGCCACAGTGTCAAAAACCCACAATGTTTTCAAAAATCCACGTTGTTCTCAACCTTTTTGGCCTACATAAAAATCCTCATTGTTTTTGGCTTCCTGGTTTACCTTTGTGTCATGTTGAAAACTTTTTTGTTTTCGACCTTGGTCTTAACTGCGCAAGTACGATGGGTGGTGGGCTCGGGTTTTCAAGGGCTCTTCTCTGATTGGTTGTCGCATGACCGCATGTCAGACTTTTCTGACATGCGATCATGTGACCACTTGCCACCTATTCATGTGGGTCCCATTTCTTCCTGTTGTTCACTTAGCTAGTGGTTATGTCTTCATTCCGTGACTTGGTGACTTACGGTTACTCCTGTTCGCTGGTTTCTGGCGGTTAACCCCTTAACTCTCAGCGACCTGGCGGGCGGTCTTTTCTCTTTAGTCACGTGGTCACTGAATGCTTGGCACTTGGTTTGTGGGTCCCAGTTCTTTTCATTGCCCGGTGTCAGAGATTGAAGATCTATGGTCGGCATGTGATCACATGGAATATTCTTTCCCCATGCGATCATGCGCCCACCATCCAATTTGGTGTCGGTGGTGTGTTCCCTGTGGGTCTACTGGCAGAGGTGGTCATGTGGTGGCTTTGGGTTGATTGTCACATCATCGCATAGCCTTTGTCTTGGCTATGCGATCATGTGACCAGGCGACACGTGTTCACGGTGCTGAGGTGGATTTGCTTCATGGGACCATCTGCTATGTGGTGCTTAGTTGCTATATTCCTATTGGTCGACGTGGATGTGCTTAGAAGTGGGTCCCGTGTCAGTGTGATTGGGTGTGAACTGCAAATGAAATGCCAACATGTGGCATCTGGTAGGCCCAAGTGCAGTCTAGTGCTTGGTGGAGTGGATAAAGAAGTTAATGGTGCTAACAAATTTAATGTGGTCGCGCATTCATAGAGAGATAAGAGGATTCGCTAGTTTGTCTAGTGACTTAGCGAATAGCGGTCGCGGAGTCGCTAGATTTTTAGTGAAAGGTGCAAAACATTTCACGAACTGGCAGAACCTCTTTGGTCACTAGTTCACCAGATATGTGGGGTCCATATTTGTGGTGGCAGTTAATGTTCATGGGCTATCGCATGTTCACATAATGCATTTTTGGGTTATGCGATCATGCAACCAAGCATATATTGGTTGCCCATTTTCCTATGGCGATGAGGTTGGTGATTGGGTGACTGCGCCACTAAAGTTGAAGGTTAGGTTGTTAAAGCCACGAAGGAGGTTTGATCAGACAGCTATGTTTTAAAGCTCATCTCAGTTTGAACGTGGGCCATTGTTCTCTACAGGCACCAAGGATTTAGCCGTTGTGGTTCAAATTCAAATTTTTTTGAGAACTTCCAACAACCAGAAAGCACTAAGATTTATGAAATTCATTGCAAAATGATCCTATTCGGTGAGAAGTGACTGGTTTGCTATTTGCGGTGTGGTCCAGGGTGTGGTTGAATTATTTGTAGGGCTTGTACCTTTGCAGTTGTGTGCTCAAGGCATGTTGCAGGGTGTCCTTTTAAGCCTAGTTTTATGATCCCTTGTACTTGCAAAGAAGATTTTCATGATTAGGGATCAGTTCTAGTTTCCTCTTTCCTGATTTTGATGTGTTTCCTACCCTTGTAATAACTTTTAGACCATTTCCAGTAGGTTGGGTGGTTGAGACCTTAACCCTAGCTGTCCGTAGCTTGTTGCAACCTGTTAAGGGTTTCCAAGGTAGCTAATGGTATGAATAGTTAAATTTTTGACTTGTTGAGGGTTCCATTATGTTTTGGTTCCTGTGGGAAGTGGAGAATTCTATCACATTGTAGGAGGCTGAATAGAACTTCCTTGTATCTTTTGTAGGTTATTGAAGTTGTAGTCTCATTTTCTGGTATAGACATGTACATGCCTCATCATACTTAATACAATGGTTTCAAGCTTTCAAGTCTCTCTTTGGTGTCAGTCTTATGAGTTTTGGATTTTCTGATCCATTGCATTGGGTTGCCTCTACATATGTTCTAGTCTTTTGTTCTTGATCTAGGATCAAGTGAAATATACTTCAGATAGGGCATAGATTTAGTTTGGTTGTCTACAGAAGGATTTTATAAGTAGTGGATGGGCTGGAATAGTTGTATTTATGGCTTTGAGTCTTTGACAGTAGTTGGTTCATGTCTCTATACTTGCATTTGATGTGCTTCTATCATGCCCAAAATAAACAACAAAAAAAATGTAACTATTTTTTTTTTTTTTAAAGGACAAAGGGGGTTGAAAGGTTAAAAGGAGACTAAACATCAGCTATGCCAGGTGCAATCTAGGTTCAAGTTATTAACTGATGTAGTAAGAGTCAGACCTTGAAAGGCGGGGACCCTAGAGTTCATAACATCCAAAAGAGCTCATGCTCTGGGTACAATCTGAATGTCTAGGGCATCGGTCTACTCCCTAATCAATGTGAATGTCTAACCACTAACACAGTGAAGTATACCTAGGTCATTATGTTAAAATGTTGTGTGTTCATTCCTTTCTAGGATTAGAAGTTCGAGTAAATTCACGTATCAAAATATTAGTTAAAACAAGGATGCTATCATGTTAATAATTTATTTCATACCAACAGGGTTTGATTTGGTTCGTTACTAACCAAAGATCTTTGTCTATGTCATTCAAGATTAATACATGTTAAAGTTACTCAAGTAAGGTAAGATTAGAGGCCCTAAATCATACATTAGTATACAATTCTAATAGCCAAAATATTTATCAACTTATCCTAGAGTAATTGTTCTACTATCAAGTTCTTATTTCACTTAATAGAATAATCTATCGAGTTAACAAATTATATCATGACTGACTAGAGTGAAACATGTTACTCCCTTAACCTATAATGTAACTCTACTAGGATACATTTAACAAATTACAATGATTATTCAATTATCATAATATTCTATCAACCATAATCCAAGACTATAGTCTAGTGTATTGACTAATTAACTAAAATTATTACCTAAGGAATTATGTCAAAGCAAATAGTTAATCTCACCCATAATTTACAAATATCAAGTAACCCTTACTAGCTACTAAATCCCTAACTAACCTAATATCCTATCACACTCTCCCTACAAACTTAATCTCCTAAATTAATAGGAAAGTTCCAATACATATTTATATAATAAAATTCTACTAAACTATTTACCTAAAACGATAAGTAATTACCATTATACATATAATATCATCATAAAAAAAACAATTAAAAAAAAACACCAAAGACTAATCTACTACTATCTAGCCAAGCTACCAACCTATTAAGTTCCCCCTCATACAAGAAGACTCAAGTCAAAAGGGGGTGCATCCCAAGGAGAGAACAAGGGGGACAAGATTTAATTGGGTCCCACTCCCATCATGAAGCAATTTTTGCATCTGCCAAGGAGTACAAAAGGGAAACATAAGTTAAGATTGATTTGCAAGTCAAAGCAAGGCTCCAAAAAGGTGTTTTGTTTTCCCAAGGACAAGCCATGTGGAGGGTGCACCTGCCAAAGAAGGAGGTACTTTTTGACAAGAGGAAATATGTTTAAATCCCCATGTCAGAGATAGGTGCGCTTGGAAAGAGGAGCAGTTTGAAAAGTGAATGAGAAAGTAAGTCATGTCAACTCAAGGACTAAGCAATCAATTATAAGTTGGTGCTTTTTCTAAGTGGCCCTTCTACCTATGCAGGGGGTCTTATAAGATGGAAAATTTAACTTATTTTATTTCCCTCCCCATCACCTATGCATGGAGAAGGCTTAGGTGGGGTCCACTAGCAAGTGGGAGGTGATATTAAAGGGACCTTTAAGGCATGTTAGTTTATAAACATTATATTGCCAAAGACTTTAGGTTAAAAGTTGTTTTAGGAGATGTTTTAGATGAAGTTAATTTTAATTAATGTCTAATTGGTTAGAATGGAATATTCTCTGTGTAATATGAGAATATTGATGTCTCCATACAATTTCCAGAGAGAAAAATGCTCTCTAAAATTCTGGAAGTGTCTATTTTAATAAAAACATAGTTTCCTTCATCCTTTCACATTTGTTTCATTTGAGTTATTGAGGGCAACTATATGAGAATTAATAAACCATTGAGGTTGATGAATTAGAGTGTTATTGTAGAGGTTTTCAATAATATCAATTATGTTATTACACTCTATTTCCCTATTGCATTTGATGAGATATGAGCATAGAATTAGGTTCATTTGAATTTGTTAATATAACTATGACAATTCTTCAAACTATAATAGAGAACCTATCATAACCATGCATAAGTTAAACTTTAAAAGACGTTGAAAACTATCACATTTCCTTTCCATAATCTTGAATATCATTTCATTAAAAAACCACTCCATTATTTAAGAAATCAATTCCAATAAACATAATAGAAATGCATTGTATTTTCATTATAGTCCTCTTATCAAATTCATTACAAAATCTCTATGATGAAGGAGCTTCACTTTTCCTTTACATGATACAATTGAAGAATATGTTCAATGAGAGAACAAACATAAAGATTACAAATTTCACTTCATCACAATACATATGCCATTTCACATACATCCACCACTTCACCATGGACTCAATAATGGGAATACTTCACAATGTACAATGAGAGAGGGATCCTCTTCAAGATCACCAATGCAACAACACATGAAGGTTTGCTACAAGCATATCAAGGAGGGGATTTCTTCAAGCTTTTTCCACATGAATCTTTGGCTTCCAAACCTGCAATAGAGAAGAGAGAACCATGGGTGCTCACCACCCAACCTAGGTCTCTTATGAGACCACCCCCAAGCTTGGAGAACCAAGGATAAACGGGATACAACAAACAACAAGATGCTTACAATTCCTCACACATGCAATAACAACAAGTTACTCCCTCCAAGGCTGCACAAATGAACTTTGCAAGCTCATTGAAGAAGGGTGAAGGTGGGCTTTTCCAAGGGGAGATTGCCATTGCTTTCACAATTTCCTCTACAAGAAGATCTCATTGCCTCTTCAAGGCTACAAATCCATCTCACATACTCAATAATGTTTACCAACATCTTCATGATACAAAGATTGCAAATGGCTTCATGGTGCCCATACACCATGAATTTTTCCCTCTTCTCCAAGAGAAGAGACTCTCACCTCATGGAGAGCCCAACTAACCCCTTCACCCAAGGCCACTTCTTCCTCTTCCCAAAGAGGTGAGTAATGCCTTACTCCCATACACATGAACACCCTCATTCAAGCAAAATAAAGGAAAGCACATAAATTTCAACATCAAATTCCCTTCCCATACAATGCAATAACACAACAAGTATACACTTCAAACACATGAAAGAGCATGAACACAACTAATCTATTAAGCATAAACAAGAAAACCTCCATGGAAATGAGAGACCAATCTTCACAAGTGTGATGGCAATTGATAGTTGAGATGAGCTATCCACTTTTTCTTCCTCCTCCAAAACCCTAAAGTCTCTAAAATTAGAGAGTGGGTGAACACCCTCTAATTCTATCCAAGGCCTCTAAAAAGGGCTCCAAATTCTACCCACCCACCAATCATAATTGCAGATTTGACTGTAAGTCTCCTTGATTTTCCTTGTCCCCCCCATGATTAATGCTTGATTGGAAAGAAAGGTGAAGTTGGTTAAAGGTCAAGATCCATACAATCTCGTGGCTAAGGGTAAATGGGTCCAAAAAGGGGTTGTCAAAGTCTCTAGGGGATTTAGGATATGCTCAGAACCTTCCTAACCCATACCCCTAACATTAAGTTACTTAAATAATGCCAAAAATGACCCCTAGAACCTCTTATTGGCCTCTAGAAGTGACTGGAATAAAATGAATCTAAATGAGCACATTACAAGTGTCAAGTGACACCAATGATTGCACAACACGTACAATGCCATGAATGACAACATGAAGCTAACTACTAATGCACATAAAAATTTACTTTTACAACAAGTTCACATTACAACGAGGCTTTGTAATCCCATATTGGATGAAGCCTTGGCTTACTCAGTTCACATGTGTTCAACCTTGGTTCTCCAATAATTCCCATGGTTCTCATACCTACACACTTCACATCGAGCATCAGTAGTTCAAGATGATTACATTACATGAAATATACATATTCAATTTCTTATTTAGTATCATAACTCAATATGTATAGCTAAATTCAAATCACAATTTTCCATTCAATAATATTCGAACATCATACGTACATAATCGTCATGTGCAGTAATCAAATCTAGAATGAATAATTTACTTTGTCAACCCTGCATAATCAAAATCATGATGTACTCTAGATTCACATCCACACATACATAATATAATAATCACCATCAAAATATCGTATCTCGAGTCGCTATCAAAATAGGTCAACAAGTGTATCAATGTATCCAAATGCAGAAAAGAAAAGATGCTATGACAGGTTGGGGTGAGGCCTCATAGCTTCCCAATGGATAATGGTACTGATCAAGGATTAGTATATTCAGTGGAGTCCAATGTTTGATGGGTTTTGGCTATTTCTTGCATCTCTATATATCATTTCCATCACTAGTAATACCCTTCACAAGACCATTTTACCCTGCATAGTAGAGTTGATTCAATGAATGTCTGGTTAGCATTTAGCAATCCTTTACTATGATCTGCTATATGAATCCAGATGAATATGGTGTGTAGTGAGTTGAGTCTTATCTAGATTAGGTGTACCCACCTTGGTTTTGCAAAGCCAGAAGTAGAAAAGGGAAAATCCATCCCTATAGTTCATCTAGTTGCCTATTGATTGCCCACATTTGGAACTAACCAATCCTTAATATCCATCATAGGCATATCGGTGTCTCTTTGAGTGTAAACTCCTTTTTAGGAACCAACAAAATGGTGACTCTGCTAGTGAGAACATAAGGAAAACCTATTAAGGAGCTCTAGTTGCTGTTATATTGAAGTAGTCAAAATCTTTTGACCAGATTGGTTTGACCCATCCGAGTCACCAACAAAATGGTGACTCTGCTAGGGAAATGAAATAAGTTTACAGATAAGAGTATCCCAGAGTCTTGTTGTTTTCAGTTTGGGGAAGAGTCATACATTTTCCAATCTGAGAATTGCTTTTTAGATTTGCAAATGTGCTACCTGGGTTTGCTGATTGATTTATGTGTGGCTTTGTTGTGGGAGTGCTCAGAGTCTATTGGTGTTTCAAGATAGATCAGTAAAGTTTATGTCCTCTGAAGAGAGGTGGCAACTCTATGCTAGAAAGAACCTCAATTGTGAAGTTTTGTTGGGACTTTAGTCAGATAAGAAGAAAGTAGCAGCATTCAACAGGGTAATCCAGGTATTCTCCATCAAAATTTTATGTATATGCATGGTCCTAATCAAATGATTGTGTCATTAAAGGGATAGGACAAGTGTGAAGTATCTCAGAATAGCTAAGTCAGAGGTGGGAGTCATCTACAAGTGTTTTGATTCCCTATTTTTGATTTACAAAGAATCAAGTGTAAAGGCATAAGGGTGTATATCAATGATGAATGTGCTTAGGGGTCCTATTGGTAGGGGTTATGCACCATTTTGTTATGATGGCATACCTGGTTTCCCTAATAAGATCCTTGATAAAATTAGGGGATACTTGCCTAAGTTTGATAGGAACCAGTATCAGTAAGCAAGAAAACATGTTCAAAGCTTTACTAATGTGATGAATGATTTTGAGGTTTTCCATGAAGACCTATGGATGAAATTGTTTATTCAGACTCTTGAAGGTGATGTTATAGACTGGTTTTCTTTCTTGCTAACATGTTCTATTTCATCTTGGAGTGAGATGCATTTGACCTTCATGGAGCAGTTTGGAGAAAGGGTAAGCATATCTGATTCTTATGATAAGCTTTTAAAGATTCATATTGAGAAAGATGAACTTGTCCCTCAGTTCAATATCAGATTTGCAAAAGTTTTGAATGAAATCCCTGAAGGTTATAGACCCAATGATCAAGTGTGTGTAAGTGTCTATTATGATGCATTTGATAAGAAAATGAATTATTTGTTGAGGGATAAAGAACCTAGGACATTACATCAGGCATTTGTAATTGCAATGGATATTGAAAACAATTTGAAATATGGATTGATCAGAGGTCATTTTTCCATGAGTGTCTGCCGATATAACGAATATGAAAGAAAAGAAGAATGTAATGCTAATAATGCAGTCCCAAATCAATATATCAACACTTCTACTATGGTTTGTAATCAGGTTGAGATGTCAAATCAAAATATGTGTATAAATGTTGTTGAGTCTTTTGCTACTGATGGGACATGTATTCAAGAGGCTATAGCAGTGAGATATATTCCAAACCCTGAAAGGATTGAGCAGTGCACTGGTGTTTTGAGTTGTGAATTAGCTACTGCAGTCAATCCTTGTGATATGGATTATAAATATAATGATACTGATGTTCCTAGACATGAAATTGTTGTTTCTATGTCTCAGTCCTATGAAAATGAAGAGGCTGAAAGTTATGTCTCTAATGATGAGTTTGAAGTTGCTGCACAAGGTAAGGAATATGATTCATTTGCATATCAGTCATAGTCAGAAGAACATAGTGCTGAAAGTGGTTACTCAAGTGAGGATTATGAAGGCAGTGATGAAGAGGTGTCTTCATATGAGTCAGATGCAACATGGGAAGAAGAAAGAAATGACAGTGATGCTGATTACAAAGTCTTGGAGGTTGAAGACTTGTGGGGACATCCATGGGATGGTTCTTCTAACGAGTACAACACTGATTATTCATATGTTGACAGCAGTGATGGTGAGTCATGCTCTAGCTTAGATTTTGGATTCTCTTCTTCTTTTGAAGATGTGTATGATGATGGAAATAAAGACATATATAGTGTGGTTTCAAATGATTTATTTGATGAGGACATTAGTGAAGACCAATCGGAGCTTTGTCTGAATTACTATGAGAAACAATTCCATTTTGTTTCTAACCCACTATTTGAGGAGTGTGCTCAGAGGATGGAATTTGTTGAGGATTACTCACCTTCTACACTTAAAGCTTCACATATAGTTGATCTAGGGTCTCCCTCACCAATGAGGCCAGTTGAAAGAAAGGTAATGTAGGATGAATGTTGCCCTGTTGATGAAGATGCATTACATTGGGATAGTGTTTTTCTTCTGTCATCAAGCAGTGAAAATAATGGTGATAATCTAGTTCATGATGTTGATCATGTGAATCATCCTTGTGAGGATAAAGGTGTAATTTATCAAGAGAAATCAGACTTGATAAACTCAAGTAACTTGATATATGAGTATGTTTCAGTTGCCTTGGCTGAGGTAAGTGAAAGTGAGTATAGTTACTTTTCTTTTGATATGCAAGAGTG
The DNA here is from genome assembly GCA_027943335.1 of Chamaecyparis obtusa. Lineage (NCBI taxonomy): Eukaryota > Viridiplantae > Streptophyta > Pinopsida > Cupressales > Cupressaceae > Chamaecyparis > Chamaecyparis obtusa. Next base: position 529,448 of record BSBK01003762.1, read on the forward strand.
CATTAAAGATGAGCTGGATGATTGCAGCCAGGAAGAGAAAGTATCAGTTTCTTGTCCTCTTTCATATGTTTCAATCCATGATAATTTTGATGATGCTTGTTTTTCAAGCAGTGAGTTTGTGGGGGAACATGTGAAGGAAGGCATTGGTGATGGTAAATCCAGGGTTGTTTTGCAATCGGTACCTGATGGTGTTTTTTGTCATTGTGCATGTGGAAAAGGTTTTAGACCTTTGTTTGATTTTATGAGTAGAAACCAGGTTTTTAATAGAGGAAAGGGATGACACTCCTTTGGCATCCAGATGTTGCTCGTGTATTTATTGTTTTTCCTATATTTTGGTGCCAGGTTTTTGGGTAGGGAGCTAGTCTATGATTTTTTGGGGGGTTTTAAAGTGGGGTGAGGGCCTAATTGTCTTATCTAGCTGTGGTCTACTTCTCCCAATGATTCTGAATTCTTGCCATACCTGCAAGAGGCATGCATCCCCAACTAGAGCCACTATTAGGCCATTTTTCTATCATGCAAAAATCCTTTGAGAATGGCCTCCTCCCTGCAAATGTTTTTGTTAAGTGTCCTGCTCTATGCTCTTTCTGTTGTCGCCTTGCTTTAGTCCAGGTCACATCTCCTAATGTGCAAAACCTAGAAAGATTTTCAATTTCTAAGGTCCACGGGAAGCATTTTCAAAATCTTCCACAGTGTCAAAAACCCACAATGTTTTCAAAAATCCACGTTGTTTTTGCCCTTTTTGGCCTGCATAAAAACCCTCATTATTTTTGGCTTCCTAGTTTACCTTTGTGTCATGTTGAAAACTTTGTGTTTTTTTGACCTTGGTCTTAACTACGCAAGTGCGATGGGTGGTGGGCCCAAGTTTTTAAGGGCTCTTCTCTGATTGGCTGTCGCATGACAGCATGTCAAACTTTTCTGACATGTGATCATGTGACCGCTTGCCACCTGTCTGTGTGGGTCCCGTTTCATCCTGTTGTTCACTTGGCTGGTGGTTATGTCTTCATTCCATGACTTGGTGACTTATGGTTATCTCCTGTTCACTAGTTTCTGGCGGTTAACCCCTTAACTCTCAGTGACGTAGCGGGCGGTCTTTTCTCTTCAGTCGTGTGGTCACTGAATGCTTGGCGGTTGGTTCGTGGGTCCCAGTTCTTTTCATTGCCCAGTGTCAAAGATTGAAGATCTATAGTCGGTGCATGATCGCATGGAATATTCTTTCCCTATGCAATCATGCTCCCACCATCTGATTTGGTGTCGGTGGTGTGTTCGTTGTGGGCCCGCTGGCAAAGGTGGTCATGTGGCAGCTTTGGGTTGGCTATCGCATGATCACATAGCCTTTCTCTCGACTATGTGATCATGTGACTAGGTGACACATGTCCTCGGTGCTAAGGTGCATTTGCTTCATGGGACCATCTTCCATGTGGTGCTTAGTTGTTGTGTTCCTATTGGTCGACGTGGATGTGCTCAGAAGTGGGTCCCGTGTCAGTGTGACCAGGCATGAACTACAAATGAAATGGTGACAAGTGGCATCTGGTAGGCCCAAGTGTAGTCTAGTGCTTGGTGGAGTGGATAAAGAAGTTAACGGTGTCAACAAATTTAATGTGGTCACGCATTTGCGGAGAGATAAGAGGATTCACTAGTTTGTCTAGCAACTTGGCAAACAGCGGTCGCGGAGTCGCTAGATTTTTAGCGAAAGGTGCAAAACATTTCACGAATTAGCGGAAGCTCTTTGGTCACCAGTTCGCTAGATATGTGGGGTCCATATTTGCGGTGGCAGTTGCGGTGGTGGTTAATGTTCGTGGGTTGTCGCATGTTCGCATAACCCATTTTTGGGTTATGCGATCATGTGACCAAGCATATATTGGTTGCCCATTTTCCTATGGTGGTGAGGTTGATGACCGCACGACTGTGCCACTAAAGTTGAAGGTTAGGTTGTTAAAGCCGTGAAGGAGGTTTGATCAGACGGCTGTGTTTTAAAGCTGGTCTCAGTTTGAACGTGGGCCGTTGTTCTCTGCAGGTGCCAAGGATTTAGCCATTGTGGTTCAAATTCAAATTTTTTTGAGAACTTCCAGTGACCAAAAAGTACTAAGATTTATAAAATTCATTGCAGAATGACCCTGTTCGGTGAGAAGTGACTGGTTTGATGTTTGCGGTGTGGTCCAGGGTGTGGTTGAATCATTTGTAGGGCTTGTACCTTTGTAGTTGTGTACTCAAGGCATGTTGTAGGGTGTCTTTTTGAGCCTAGTTTTATGATCCCTTGTACTTGCAGAGAAGATTTTTATGATTAGGGATCAGTTTTGGTTTCCTCTTTCCTGATTTTGATGTGTTTCCCGCCCTTGTAATAACTTTTAGACCATTTCCAGCAGGTTGGGTGGTTGAGACCTTAACCCTAGCTGTCCATAGCTTGTTGCAACTTGTTAAGGGTTTCCGAGGTAGCTAATGGTATAAATAGTTAAATTTTTGACTTGTTGAAGGTTCCATTCTATTTTGGTTCCTATGGGAAGTGGAGAATTCTATCACATTGTAGGAGGCTAAATAGAACTTCCTTGTATCTTCTGCAAGTTATTGAAGTTGTAGTCTCATTTTTTGGTATAGACATGTACATGCCTCATCATACTTAATACAATGGTTTCAAGCTTTCAAGTCTCTCCTTGGTGTCAGTCTTATGAGTTTTGAATTTTCTGATCCATTGCATTGGGTTGCCTCTGCATATGTTCTAGTCTTTAGTTCTTGATCTAGGATCAAGTGAAATATACTTCAGATAGGGCATAGATTCATTTTGGTTGTCTACAGAAGGATTTTATAAGTAGTGGATGGGCTGGAATAATTGTATTTATGGCTTTGAATCTTTGATAGTAGTTGGTTCATGTCTCTATACTTGCATTTGATGTGCTGCCCAATGGATAATGGCACTGATCAAGGATTAGTATATTCAGTGGAGTCCAATGTTTGATGGGTTTTGGCTATTTCCTGCATCTCTATATATCATTTCCATCGCCAGTAATACCCTTCACAAGACCATTTTACCCTACATAGTAGAGTTGATTCAATGAATGCCTAGTTAGCATTTAGCAATCCTTTACTATGATCTGCTATATGAATCCAGAAGAATATGGTGTGTAGTGAGTTGAGTCTTATCATGATTAGGTGTACCCACCTTGGTTTTGCAGAGCCAGAAGTAGAAGAGGGAAAATCCTTCCCTATAGTTGGTCTGGTTGCCTATTGATTGCCCACATTTGGAACTAACCAATCCTTAATATCCATCATAGGCATATTGGTGTCTCTTTGAGTGTAAACTCCTTTTCAAGAACCAACAAGACCTACTAGTATGGGAAACTATCGAGTGGACATTCTTCCCATCTCTCTAAAGTCTTATGGAAAATAATCTCCCTCAGTTATAGTAACACCTATTATTCATGAAGGTACTAGAATGATTAAGGCTAAAATCCCCCTAAAGCTAGAAAGGGAAGACAATATTGTCCTACAAAGACTCTACAAGAGAGAATAATCTAAAAAAGAGAACGAACATGTTGAAATTTCACCTGAAAAGTATGGTGTGGGTTACAATCTTGTGAAGAAGATGGGATATGATGAAAAAAATCCTCTTGAGGGTATGTGCATGATCATGGTATGCCAAACTAGGCCCTTAAGTGGCAATGAAAATTCAGAAAATTGGGTTTAGGCAAGTTGACATAAAAATTTGAACAAGTTATAAATATTATATCAAAAATTTGTAAGAAGAGAATCTATAGAAAATTGAATTTAGTTTTTAAGATACTAGGCCTTTATTGAAAAATAGTTATTCTATATGTTGAAAATTTTAAATTTCAATGTAGTAGTATGAAAATTTCAGGAAAAAAATAAGAAGTATGTGTATGTTTGACCACCTTAAACATAATGAAATGATTTTTTATTTTTTACAAGATTCTAAATATAAGTAGTAGACTCATGTTCAGATGTGACACATATTTTGTGGTAATTTTTTTCGAAGTAAATAAATAATTTTGATTTTTCTTCTACAACTTTTCCAGAATACAAAAACTCTCATGTCTAACCATGTTAACTTAGTCTAAACTTTATCAAATTAAAAAATATATATTTTTCTTGTAGTAGAAAAAGAATAGAATGTGACACATATTTTGGATTTCAAAACTGTTATATAGTTTGAAAGTTATAGCTATTTTTCAATAAGTCTATCAATCAGGACTAGAAAGATAACAAGTAGGTGTATGTTTGACCACATTAAACAAAATCAAATGATAATATTTTTCTATAAGATTCTAGATAAAACTAGTAGAATCATGTCCGGATGTGATGTATATTTTTTTGTATTTTTTTCCAAGTAAATAATTAATTATAATTTTTTTCTACAAATTTTCCTAAATATAAAAACTCCTGTGTCTGACCACCTTAACTTAGTCTAAACTTCATCAAATTGAAAGAATTGTTTATTATTATTGTATTAGGTGAAGCATAGAATGTGATGTATATTTTAGATTTCAAAAATGTTATATTGTTTGAAAGTTATATAGTTATTTTTCAAAGAGTCTATCAATCAAGGCTTCTTTTCCAAATTGCCACTTTTTGGCATACCATGATCCTGCACATTCCGTTGACAAAGGTAAAGGTCTCCTTAAACCTCTACATTCGGAATTCATAAATCCTAAAGATAAGACTGGTGTTGGCTATCATGAACATAAGTTTGACAAACCAAGTAGTAACACTCACATATATGAGTATTCAGATGATAAAAAAGAAGCATAAATCCAACCAATGACATATGAAAGACTATTATATATCCAAACTTTTAATCTAGACTATTAGGAAGAGCCTTATATACCATCTCAAACTCCTCATGAAGATGACCCATTGGAACCCTTGTGTCCAACAGAAAATGGTCTTAATCAAGAAAATATCACTCAATCTCCTAAGAAAATTTCTACTACTGTTGATGGTGAGACTAATACTACTCCCGCTACTATTGAGTGCATCATTGACTCTAATCCTGATTGGGGGAAACTAGGTGGCATTTTCTGTATCTTTGATATGCCTTAGTTTATGCCTATTCTAGACTACTATGTTGCTACTGCTACTAAAAAATATCTTGCTACCAAAAATATACCTCTTACAACATAAGAAAGTGACAATGAAGATCCACCTCCTATAATAACTCTAGCCGAGTACATCAGACAATATCACAACAGTGAAACAAACTCACATTAGTATGAGTGGGACTTATTTCTAGAAACTAGAATGGAAATATAAGTTAATGTCATACATAGATATATGCTAGTGCTATGAATTTTGAATGAGGAGAAATCTTGAATTCTCAAGACCAAGCAAATAATGATGATCATTTTTATCCCTTTGTGGAAATCATTCCTATGGCTCCCAGGCCATCTAATAAAGACAATGCTTCATCTAATCAAGAAATTCCATGGGTATATAAGACCTCATCCTACAAAAGATACATGGAAATTGTTAGATTTGACAAACGCAAATCATCCCAAGAACACCTGCATGCAAGACTGTCACAAAGAGGAAGCAAAAAGACAGAAAGCTATGGCGGCCAAAAGGCCAGAGACAGGAAAATCATTGTGATAGAAAAAGCTTCTATTAACAAAATGAAATTACAATACAATCTCCTTATTGAAATGAAAGAAGTGAATCCTTATAAAAGGAAACACGAAACTCTAAAGGCTAAAACCCTAAAGAATTATAAAGCGCCTAAGTGAAACTTAAGCCTAGAGTATGATAAACTAATAATTAAATGATTTAATTATTAGCTAACATAAGACTACTCTAACACCCCCCCTTAAGTGTAACTTAGGGAGAAGCAAAAAAAGCTAAACTACTGCAGAAAGCAGGAAAGATGGGTCCCGGCAACTAGGCCTGATCAGGTACCCAAACATAAAGCAAAAGATGTCCCAGAGAGAGGAACAAGAAGAGAGCAAGAAACTCCTCTGAAGCATGTCTGAAAACTCTGTCAGAAGATACTGTTGGAACCCCCACTGAAGTGCATGACCAGGTAGAGAAGACAAGTGTCTAAAGAGCTGATAAATCGAACCAGGAAGCAATAGAACCAACAGGTGAACCCCCCATAATGATGAACTGGGAGAGGTGACAGGAACACTGAAATGCAGTACCAAAAATAGCTGCAGAAGAAGAACCAGGAACACCAACAGTGCAACAGAAGCACACACACAGGATAAAGGGTGGTGTCATAGACACAGTCTACATGGGCTAATGTCATGGAAGGTACGCTCACTTGACAAGAGTGGATGCGCCTATAGTGGCAAATGCATCAGAATCCCCCCATGGCACTTTATAACTGAGTGCGTATACAAAAACTGAACCAGGTGAAAAAGATCCCAGAAATGCAGAAGAAGGCACTTTATCTCAATGCGTTTACAGAACAAAGATACATCAGAAAGAGCATGCAAGCTCAGAAGTCAGAAAGAAGAGTGCACTAAGAAACCAGAAGAAGAGATCCCCGGACCTGTAGAACCAAGCACACCACCAGAGGGCATAAACTGCATAACTCGGAGGAGTGAAAACCTGGAGTAGAATCTGGAAGAAATACCTCTGCCACTGAATAGTACACAGAAACAGCTTTCCGACGATATCTCGTTTGCCAAAAAAGGAGTCCGGATGAGCCAGATATGACTCCCGGAAGGCAAAAAGAGATATCAGACTTCAACAGAAAAAAACACTATTGAAATGGTGGAACCAAAAACCCTAACCTCCACCATCGAAAAGTGCTCGGAAAGAGCTTTCCGACGATATATGGAAGTCAGAAAAAGACCCCCGTATGCTCCCTGTAGAGCGAAAAAGGCCCAAGTACCCCCAAAAAACTCACCAACGCATGTTTTAAGCCCCTGGGGCTAAAAAAAAGGGCCCCTGGACGCATGGCGCGCGCAGGGGGCTGGAACCGGAGCTCCCGGTCATCCATATGACCGCCTTTAGGGCCCGCGGGCTTAAAAACCCACCGGGGGCCCAGGCGGCGGCGCAGCCGGCGGAGCGGTGCGCCGCTAGAGCGAAGCGGGGCCGGGAGGCGGCTGGGGCCGCGGAGCGGAGGCAGCGGCTGTGCAGTCGGCGGAGCGGCGGTGGGCCGGGCGGAGCGGGGGCCGCTGAATGCGGCAGAGCGGGGGCCGGGGCCCGCTTGAACGCGGTGGCCGCCCGGGGCAGTGGTTGCTATGCGGTTGCTGTTGGGCGGCGCGGGGGTGGCCGCTGGGCGGCGCCCCCCAAAAATTTATTTTTTATTTTTTAAAAATCGCCGTCTCGATCCGCGTGCCAGGTTGTACGGCCTGGTACCTAAAAAATTTTGCCTCAAATTGCAAAAGTGTCCAAAATGGACAAATTTTATATGGATTCTGGCTATCTCGAACCTTCCGGACGCAATGGTGGCATCCGTTTTTGCTCAAAATACCCCCAAAAATTTTTTTTCTTTTTTGCAGGCAAAAAAGAAACAAAAAATAATGTCCTGCAGAGAGTACCAGAACTGAAATTTTTCTGAAACCCTCCTGCATCTGAATCACTTCAACAAAACACGAACAGCGAGCAGCAAGATGGCTCTGATACCATGTTAGATTTGACAAACGCAAATCATCCCAAGAACACCTGCATGCAAGACTGTCACAAAGAGGAAGCAAAAAGACAGAAAGCTATGGCGGCCAAAAGGCCAGAGACAGGAAAATCATTGTGATAGAAAAAGCTTCTATTAACAAAATGAAATTACAATACAATCTCCTTATTGAAATGAAAGAAGTGAATCCTTATAAAAGGAAACACGAAACCCTAAAGGCTAAAACCCTAAAGAATTATAAAGCGCCTAAGTGAAACTTAAGCCTAGAGTATGATAAACTAATAATTAAATGATTTAATTATTAGCTAACATAAGACTACTCTAACAGAAATTAGTGTTGTAAAGTTATCTTTAGTGAAGTATATGACTAGATATAGTGTTGTCATTATGGCAACAAAGTCATATAGTAGTTTGGAGTCAGTGCACTAAGTGTAAAGATTAGAAATCAGTTAAGTGTTGAAGATTGGACAA